>JAOEJH020023098.1:0-10951 GCA_025448215.2 Palythoa grandis
ACAACTGGCCTTGGGAGTCTGGGCCCCTTTCTATTTCAACAACTGGCCTTGGGAGTCTGGGCCCCTTTCTATTTCAACAACTGGCCTTGGGAGTCTGGGCCCCTTTCTATTTCAAATAAATTATCTTAAAATTGGGTACGTTTCTTTACAAGGTGTCAAAAAACGACTGATATTAACTCCGCCATTTTTTATAATTTCGAAGGTGAATCCGGCCACAAATTTAGAAAGTTATAGTAAAAATGCCTGTCTTAAATGTATGTAAAAGTTTTCATTTATAGTTTCAAAATTCCTTGTACTTGATTGTACTCCAGTTCATCTATAAAACTAAAAGGATTGAAAGGTGAAGATTTTTAAGGTGGAGGTTAATATTCTGGCGTCATGCAATGAATGGCACTTGTTTGTACACGGAAAACTGCGTTACCATCACAGAAAACACTAAGTTAGGTATTAATAACTCATTCATCTAGTTCTTCCTAATCCTCACAGCTCTTGAGGTATGATAAAAACTCACAACCGTCCAGTGAACAAGCACGATATGAAAAGAAGTTGAGGATGAAATGTTTTCCGCTTTGAAAAAGCGCTAAATATCAAAAAGTAAAAAGTTCAATCCCTGTTCTAAGTAGATATCTCCTTCTTCCCTGATCAAAAAGAGAAAACGACAAAACGTTGTCAGAACGAACAACGTGGAGCTGATCAAACAATTTGAGCACATTTTGTTGTTGCTATTTTTATCTACTCTGTCAGCGACCACAAACACTGAATATTTGACTAACAAAAATAAATTTATTTTTATCTGAGTTGAACGAGTCGTTCGTTTTTACAGGGACTTAACCTCGGTAGAAGAGCAGAGCTCACTTGTGTAACAAAAATGACGAATGCTTTTAATTTTAAACAATAAAGAAACCTCTAAGAAGATTTATAATATAATAATACTGTAAGCGTAGTGTTTAAAAACAAAAATGATAGTTTGGTAATCGGACATTGAAAGACAGATACAAGAACAGATAAAATATTTTAGGAAAACATCGTGTTTGTGATGATTGCTACACCTGTGGCTGCCACTGCTTGTGGAAATTCTGTATGTTATCAATCTACAGTATAAATTTTATAAATTTCAATAATCATTTCAGAATTTTATAATATCCTATTTATGTCTATATTAGTTTATTAATGTCATTTATTTGTTACTCGGAGATGTATGATAGCTATCTTCAATTCGAGCATTAATAAAGATTATTGTATGTCGTAGATAGATTTTTGATTGCGTGAAGTTCGAGCAAAAAAAACTATCATCATCATTTTCAATTGTTTTCGAATGGACCAGGAGTTTTTCTCAAAAACATACCATTCCGTACGCTAGTGCGACCAACAGGTTACGGTAAAAGAAACGCAGCCCAGCCTTTGCTCTTAACTGAAATAGCATTAATGATATCCAATATATTCATAGAAATGGAATTTTGAAGGAACTAACATGAATTCTTCGCCCAGAAAACTCACCACAAAATGCTAGCAAGTCTAGAACATCAAAAGAACTCAAAGGCTCTTCACTTACCTGAAGCGTTTTCTCTACGACATTAAAAAATTTTGGAAACCAACAGTTTTACTTCACCAATCGCCACAATGGTTCACTCGCACTCTAAGTTACTTTCACTACAACTCTCGAGAAATTTTATTTCTGGAATGATGAGATTTTCACGTAGATTATCACCAACATCAATTCAAAAGGTCGATCGAATCGCAAAACAAATTTGACCTGCGTATTCCACGCACGAGGCCTAGCGAGGAGTGATAGAGAAGGGTTGATTGGCATCGGCAACAATTTGCTTTCGTCCAAAGACTGGGTGCCTGTTCAGTTTCAAACGCTGGCTGTTAAGTATCCACTCGAACAGGTCGCGCAACGATACAGTACCACATATTTGTTTTAGAGAAAACACTTGTTTCGTTCACATACTTCGCTCAGCACAAAAACGCCTCAAGACATGCAGAACAGAAAATTGTCCTTAAGCTTATCGCATGGTTTTCAAACGCGCTCTTTTACTGCACGTTGTTATTTTGTGTTTATCTCTGCTTTCTGCCCTGAGCGGGGTACCATTGCTAGTATTGTTATCACAATCATCAAACTCAGATTGATAGTTTCACTTGTAGTAAAATCGTTTGGCGTGTCGGACAGTATTCTATTGTTATGTTTGTCAACATTATGTGAGCTAAAAAGGCATCCCATAATTACAAAAAAAATACATTTGCTGTAAACTGCGCATGGATCATATAATTAATTGTTCAACCTTAACTGGAATATATTATGACTACAGCCTTTCTTTTACCATTTTGGTTAGGTTCCGAGGAAGACAGACATTATCGCGCATCAGCGGCCATCAAACCAACCAGGTGTAATTAGGTGGTACCAATCATGCAGAGAGCAAAACCGGAGTATCCGGAGAAAAACCCTCAGATTTTTCAGATGGACAAATCTCATATGGTAATTATAGAAAGAAGCCGAAAAATGTGGCACACAAACACATATACATACTTTTATTAAATTTCCAACCTCGAATATTGAGTTTCAAGCGTTATGATTGGTTCACTCAATCTCGGTTATCAGCTCACATACTGAATGACCTTACATGGAAACATCATTTTCCGCTCTTTTTGTAAAAATGAAACGGAATTCAATGGAATTTGGCTATAATTTCAAAGTATCTAATTGTTCAGAAATTAATGAAATTTAATAAAACAATTATTCCATTCACGTCTTGTTGGATATGAGCTGAATCTATAACCTCATATCCAACGCGCGTTCGTGGAATAATTGCTAAATATAAAAACAAAATCGTACTTGAATGCAAGCTAGTCCTTATGAGCTGAAAACTTCTGAAAATTTATTGAGGCTTTTAAATAAAAGGGATCTAGCTTCAGTAGTTAATACTTACGTTAATATTTATTGTGTATTATATATACACAATATTTATATATCCACACTGTGTTTTACCTAAATAGTTCAGGCTACTTGCAAGTAAAGCATCAATGAAAAAATAATGTATGTACATAGATCAATAAAGTCGATAACTCACAAAGAATTGTGGGTACATGAAGAATCTCTTCACATAATGGCCTCTGTGTACACGAGGTTTCGCATATTTGGCTCCGTATATTTAATGCCAATATGAATTAATCGGTCGAAAAAATTACTGAATAGCTTTTTCCTGAAGCAAAGCAATGATTATAGGTCAATTACTTTTAAAATAGTTTTGAGGGAAATCAGTTATCTCCAATGATGACTGGTGTTTTTTTCCTTCTAAATATTATTTTGAGAGGTATGACACTATACTGCCCGAACTTTTTTTCTTCTTTTTAGGTGGTTCTTTGACGGAGTCCGAGCTACTAAATTCAATAGAACTAGAATGTGTATACTCGGTCTGCTCCAGTTCTTTAGCAAAATGATAATCCAGGTGAACTGGCATTTCCCACTCATAAATCCTTTCGCCACATTTTTTGCATTCAATTTTGTAACCTACAATTTCTTCATTTCGATTCGCACTACGGCTATACGAGAAGCTTGCAGCTTTCTCTTCCTGCGAGCCTGTGCTTGGAAGGATATTCATACTCGAAAGGCTATCTTCACATAGTTCTTTCAAATCAATGTTCATCCCCTCAACACTTTCAGAGTCATGTATTTTTCCACCTTTCTCCACAAAACCTCGTGTAACCACGGCAAATGGTCGAATACCTTTTGCTTCTTGTGCAGTTTCTGGTTCACAGTAGTTGTCAAAGCTACTTTTTATTTCTCTTTGTATCTGTTCTGGTAAACTGCTCAAAATACTCTCATCAATGCGGCACCCTTGATATGGATTGCGCCACTTGCCTGCTTCAAATGTTTCGCTGTCTCCCGTTGCTTCCCTCTGTACAAGAAAATGTTTTATTCCAGTCTTTGGCAAGTCCAACTGAGTAGTAATACCCTTTTCCTTCCCCTTTGGACTAGTTTGAAGTGATCTCTCCTGTCTAGTCTTTGACTTTTCGTTTTTAGAAGACGAACTTCCACTGAAGAAAAAAGCACTAATCCCAGGGTCTCTTCCCGGTTTTCCAATCCTCTTATCTATATCAAATCCAGACTGGTTAGGCACGTTTCCTCGTACAACAATTTTATCACAAGGAGAGGATGCTGTTGGACTTGGCTCAGTCTCAGTGTCTCTGTCCTGCGTTTTGAACGCTTTGCTGAAGAAAGAGTTGATTCTAGGAGTAGAGGCTGAAGACTGCTCTTTATCAAACTCAACACATTTAGAATCATTTTCCTGAGTGACAGCATCCATTGTTGGGCTTGCCTCATTGGCATTGTTTCTGTCCAGTGTTGTGGACGCCTTGCTGAAGAAAGAGTTGATCTTAGGAGCAGAGTTCGAAGATTGTTCTTTAACAAAGTCAACATGCTTAAAAACATTTTCCTGTATGAGGGTTTTATCATACGGAGCATCAGTTGTTGGAGCTGCCTCGTTGTCAATATTTTCGCCCAGCGTTTTCGATGCCTCACTGAAGAAAGACATAATCCTGGGGGTGGTGGATGATGAGGGTTCGGTGAATTTACTTGCTCCAATGTGAAGAGTCACAATGGCGGGATGCCTTGAAAAGCAGATAGGTGACAATTAGAAATAGGTGCTGGAAATGACTTATTTTTGTCAAACAGTAGCGAAAATTAAACTTGTAAAACAAAGAGTTTCTAAAATAATGTAGAAATTGCTTGAAGGCAATGACTAAAAAGAGGGCTCCTAGCCGTAAGATAAAAAAAATCCTTAGAGTTTCCAGGGTATAAAGATTACAACAGTTCAAAAACCATAAATTGTAAAATTCACAAAGAAAGGACTAAAACTCAGTAACCTGTTAAGCCACTGTCGGAAACATTCAGACATTTGCAGTAAGAGACAAATAAAACAGCACTTTCTACAGCTCGCTTAGCTTCTTGTTTGAACAACTTTTCACGACTCTAAATTTTGGCTAAAACTTCATAAATTATGTTCTCGCAATCAAACTGAAAAACTATATTTTCAAAAAAAAAACTTTAAAAATTTCAAGCCAGTGATTTGTTTTTGATTTTTCCAAATATTTCAAGACTTTTTTTTATGAGTTGTTATAGTTAGAGCATTGTCTAGGGTCTGGAAGAAAAAAAACCAAACTAAATTTTAGGATTTTTCCAGGGAGCACTGCAAACCTTGCCCAAATTTATCTTGTATAATAGCCTTATTCTGAAGATCACTTTGGCAACTGTTGTCAAAGGTCTACCAGCCCGGTATAATGAGAAATATTATAAGTAACTTATAGTCAAATACAGGACAAAAACCAGCTCTTGTAAAATCTATGAAACTCTATGGGTCAAGAAAACATGCATTTTTGTAAGAATAATGAAAATGAAAAGATATGAGCTTTCAACATGTTGGGGACTGGTTAATTGCCTGTTCTTTGTAGTGTAAATGAAGAACGGAAGGGGTGAGCAACTGATGATATTACGTATCGAGCTATACCACGTATCAGTCTTCTCATTTGCAGCAGTGTTGAATTGTAGAAGAAGTTGAAAGATGTCACTGGCGATCTGCGAGTTGTCCATACTCTTGAGAGGACAGGATCTCGAGAAGGATGAGCCATCTTCCAGGTTAAAATGTGCAGTAAGATGCTTCGCTTCTCGTTTGTTCTGCAATAAAACACGAGTATGCCTTGAAATCCTTACTTGGTGATCGAACTTCTCAAAGTGGTGCACTTTTATGATTTCGTCCTTTTGTGCAGAGACATACACTAATATTTTAGTACCAGAGGAGTACCACTTATCTTTCCTTAATTACCTTAACCCAAATATAGTAGTGGATAAATCCAAGAGCCCACTACCAGGAGCGTTCACATTTCCCTATTCACCTTGACCCCAACACAGTAGTCTATTACTAGAAGTGTTCCTTTTTCCCTATTTACATTGAGCCCAACACAGTAGTAAACAAAGCCGGGAGCCCATGACTAGCAGCGTTACTTTATCCCTATTCATCTTGACTCCAACACAGTAGTAGACAAAACCAAGAGCCCAATTCTAGGGGCGTAAACCTTCCCCTATTCACTCTAATCCCAACACAGTAAGCCGTTTTTTATCCAGCCAATGAGAAGACGGTACGTCATCTCATACCAATTAAGTAATTAAAGACGCGTTCGAATGATCACAATTTGGTTCTTAAACTTGGGTATCATCAGAATCTAAACTTACCATATCCAGTTCATAAGACAGCCGTTCTTCCATTTCTTCTGCCAACTGCCCAACCCAGTGTTTTACCTTAATTAAGGCAGGAGAAGAACAATTAAGGTAACCTTGGTTACTGTGCCGTGATATAATGAGAGGTGTCTGAAAGACCATCGTCTACCCAATTGCTAAAACACAGCGGAAAAGCTTTGCTAGAATACTGAGCATAGTAATGAACGTTCTGTAGAAGTGATGGGAAAAGTTTGGTAGTACTTATGTTTTTTAGTCTTTAATACTAAAACTATCGAGTAGCAATTCACGTACAACAGCACTTTCATAAGCTATGTAAATATAAATAAATTCAAATATATCAAAAAATTATAATAACCTAAAGAATTAAAATATTAAAAAAATCATTCATTAGTCATTAAAAGTTTCTGTTTATAAAACCGTTTCACTATAGGAAGGTTACGTGTCAGAACACGGCATTGGTAAAGTTTAAAATTGCCAGATCAAACAAACGAGGGCAGGAGTTTTAAATTTAAACTTGTGTGTTTGTAATTAATCTACTTTACAAACTATTGAAACAATATTGAAAAATGGTAAAATGGTAAAATGACGAAACATCAGTCATATGTTAAGCTACTTCCAACATTTGTCTCCATGGGATTCATTCAGTATTCTCACCGGAGGGAAATGATTACAGCTATAACGTTTCCCCAATACTAGCAGGCCACCAAGAGGAAGTGAAAGACCACGACACCACCCTATTATTATTGACAAGTGTGTGAGTTATTTGAAGATCCCTGGTAGAGCGTCGAGTGACTGGGCTTACAATGTCCTTATTCGAAAAAAAGGGAAGATCGAACCATTTGTATATGTTAGAGCGGAGGTACCACCCTGTCCTTAGTTTGATTTAAATACTTTCAATATGGATCATTATTATTACTTTTATTATTATTATTATCATCATTATTATTATAATTACTAGTAGTATTAGTAGTAGTAGTAGTAGTAGTAGTAGTAGTAGTAGTAGTAATAGTAGTAGTAGCAGTAGTAGTAATTGTAATAGTGGTAGTAGTAGTAGCAGTAGTAGTAATTGTAATAGTGGTAGTAGTAGTAGTAGTAGTAGTAGTAGTAGTAGAAGAACTTTACCTTCAAAACTAGGAACTGAGTTTTTTAAGGCAA
Organism: Palythoa grandis; assembly: GCA_025448215.2. Lineage (NCBI taxonomy): Eukaryota > Metazoa > Cnidaria > Anthozoa > Zoantharia > Sphenopidae > Palythoa > Palythoa grandis. The sequence goes on from JAOEJH020023098.1 coordinate 7,388, forward strand.
ATAAACTTTAGATATTATGGATAATTAATATGTAAATTATCTTTTATATTAAGTAAATAAGTATTTTTAAGCAGTATATATTTTACTCAATGTTATTATGATTTTTCATTTTAATATAACTTTTACAAAAAATGGAATAAAGCAACTTATTATTATTATTATTATTACTATTATTATTAACATTATTATCATCAAGAGTGAGGGTCTGACCGGGATTCGAACCCAAGCCTCCCCCACTGCACATTGGCGCCTTTCCAATTTGTGCTATGGCAGGCAGCCGTAAATTAGAAACAAACGTAAAAACTTTAAAAGTGAAGCTACTAAAATTTCCTGAAAATCTGTTTTTAGTTTTTCAACGCTCACTTGTTGTTTTGTTGCAAGTTTAGTTTTTCCAGGAAAGTTCTTCCCACATCCTGTCGATTTAGCAAGTTGCCTTGGGCGGACAGGTTCCTCATCAATTCCTTGACTCAAGTAGTAGATCCATTCTCTAAAGAGAATAAGTTGTAAAACAAGTTGAATGAAGTTTTCATTACTAATTTCAGTTGCAAACATTGTCTGATGCATACCCAGACAAAAGCTGTCTCGAGATCTAATTTTTACTACCGAAGCTTTCCAACATACGAGGAGGTGTGTGCCAAATGTACATAATGAACAGTACAAGTAAAGATATCAATGACAGTGAGCTTATCATGCATAGTATGCCAAAAAAGTTTAACGTACAATTTGAGTTCCAAAATTGTCTTTTCAATTAACTTTCAATGCTTGCTGGTGGTCGCATGATCCACCCAGCTGGATGTGGAACTGCTGAAGAAATCAGTTGCGTTGTAAACTATATCATTTCAAAATATCGCCCCACGTAACTAGGCCTTACAAAGCTCTTGGTAACTTCTGTAACTATTATATACTTCTATATGCATTATATACCAAGGAACTTCACACGGACCTGGTTTTTGAAAGTTGAACAGAGCTTCTGGACTCCATGCAGAGTCCTTTGCCAATATGAGCAGTTCACCTGGCCTCGATTTGATGTTATAGGACCGAGTTCCATAAACCGGGGGAAGCTAGTATCTCCAGTCGCTGTTCATCCCTGTTCACTCCTGCAGGATTAATATAGCTTTCCTGATCTTGCGTGAAGGAGTTCGTTTTCATGTGCGATGATGCTGGTGCTGTCCCAGTCGATGGTATGTCGAGCATCCTGCGCATGATCAGAAATAGCAAATTTGCTATCTGACGCCTCCACTGACTTGCGATGTTCAACAACATATGTACCATTGGGTACATTAACCGAGTAGGGGACTATGAGTCCTATTGTTTTTGTACCTAGCGCTTTGCGCTGAATCCGAAAAATAAAAATAAAATAAAATAAATAAATACCAAGTAAACTGCTCGTTTCGCCAATGTAAGTTTTATTACAATCTCCGTATTTGATGTTATAAATAACACCACATTGGTTTTATGGGGGGAGCGCATTCTTGGGCCTCACTAGGCGTTGGCGCAGGGTGCGATAAGGTCTGAAAGAGACCTATATACCGTGGTGTTGCAAAATCTGTTGCAGTTTTTCCGCGACAGCGCTGTAACATGGTAAAAACACATATCTAAAGTCCGGAGAACTCTCTTGAGCACCCATTGATCGATGCCTGTGGTGGGAGAGCGCGTGTGGCCGTCGAAATAGCCCATGAGGGATACACCATATTACATCGGAATCTGGATACCAGCTTCCCTCTGCTCGGCTATATAACATCAAATCGAGGCCAATTGAACAGCTCATATTGATAAAGGACTCTGGGTGGAGTCCGAAAGCTCTGTTCAACTTTGAAAACCCAGGTCGGTGTATAAAATTTTTTTGTTAACATTAATGGACTCCCGACCAAAGAATTTCCATGCATGAGTACATTGAAATGACAGTACGTCCAACCCTATTTTGGTTTAAACTGAGCAAACTTTGATAAACCATGAGACTCCCTTAATCTTTCAATTAAGATGTTCGCAAAAAATCAGGTTTTTTTTGGAAATTTCTTATAACACTTAATTTTTTTCTGAAAGCAATAAAACAATTGCATTAAAATCCCAAATCAGGGAGTGACAAAAGTGTGGTCCGACCGCCTGAGACTAGTGTATTTCATTGTCGGGCTGCCACACTTCATTTACAGGTTGCCCGTTGGGCTTGTAGAAAACAAAAATACTTTTTTCTATTTGCCACGAGAATTGATAACATTGTATACACAATTTGCCACCCTAATCAGTCTTCGGTTTTTTGTTAAGAAAGAGGCTTAGAGGCTGCTTCCAAGCATCTTCGGGCTGGTGGTTTTCTTAAGCAGCCAGCCCAACGGGCAACCAAAAGTAATTATCGTCGCGCGCTACATATTTACTCACAGGCAGCCCAAGCTACTATGGCGAATATGAAGAATATGCAAATGTCCTGTAAACTGTTATTTATAAGACTTAGTATGGACGGCTTGATAATCGTGTTGAAATTACACTAATTCGTTGATTTAAGAGTAATAAAATTCTCTCACCTCATTCGTGCGTTTTATCTATTATTTCTGCAAGTTTTTACGCCTTTCTGCCGCTGCTTTGATTTGCATTTCGTAAGCGAAATCTCACAGAAGAAGTCTCTTTGCATATTCATCACAGTCGCCATAATAGCTTGGGCTGCCTGTGATCTACTTAGATGCTTTTTACGTTAATGAAAATTGTAACTGTGTGTTGTAAAATTCTTCATTCACTCTGTAGTGTAAAGATTTTATAAATATTCTTTTGCGATCTGAACTTTAATACTTACCCTCCTTTGTCTCCGAATCTTGCTCTTAGTTCATTTAATGAAAACTTGGCAAGTTCACCCATAAATTCTATTCCAAGACTGCCACAAATTTCTGCTCCAAATTTACCTCCAAGATTGCGCCTTCAAAATAACAGTAACATACTGATTTAATAACAAGCCCGAACTGTTAAAGAAACCAGAAAAAAAACTATGTTCCTTCATTGGTCCACAGAAATATAATTTACATATAAAGTAAAAAAAAAAAAACTACGACAAAATGTTGGAATGAATAACTATACCGATTTCTACTGAGACTGTAACTTTTTCTACCCCAAAGTATTCACATTGTAAACAGTTGAATAAAGCGAAAATTTTTGTCCATGGAAAACTAAAAAGAGATAATCAGAGATTTCATTAAAAAGCAACTGTAGCCGTTGCGGTTTACGACTAGCGAAGATACTAAAGTCACAGATTCAGATTTGTGAAATGAAGACTGTGATACAAGCTATCTGTTTTAAACACGTCTAATTCTAATCTGAACAGACATGAACTATATATGTCGCTGAAAAAGAATATCAAATAGTTACTGTTCATCAGCAGGATACCTAAACCGTGTGCAATTCCACGATTGGTTTCGGCTCCATTAAATCCTATACCAATTGTAGAACAATTTAGGTGGAGCTGGACAATAAGCAAGTCAATGCAAGCGAGATTGGAGGCAGCAGCAATGTGGTTTTTAAGACGCATGTGCAAGATCAAATGGATGGACAGGGTCACGAACGAAGAAGTGCTAAGGAAAGCGG
>JAOEJH020023205.1:0-10949 GCA_025448215.2 Palythoa grandis
TCACGTGGTATTTGAACACGATTATCAACGGTAAATCACAGACGCTCCTTTTTGAGGGAGCGGCTGTGCACAGGCTACTCAAACCCCGGCTCTGGCCGAGGGTTGAATATGGTGTGTGACTTTTTTTCCGTCAAAATTGACTCAGCTTTCCATCCTTACGAGGTTGGTAAATGGAGTACTCTGTTGCTGGGGGCTAAACTGCAAAGGATTAGTGTCCCGTCCAGGGGGAGTCAATGCATCTCGTCCGCTTAACACTACAGGAACCGGAGATAAGCACAGACTCCAGTGGGCCGCTTAGGCTCGTAATTAAGGATTTAGCTTTTAAAGTAATATTATGTCCACATTTTCTTGTATCAAATTTCTAGCGTAGACTGAAGCCGCTTTTTCCCTTGCGTTTATTTCACTATTTCTACTCTGCATCAAAAATTTGAAGTATAATGCATTTTTTAAAAAGTAAAAAGTAAAATTTTAATTTGAGGCATTTAGAAATTAACTGAAAACAACATAGACGTGTTATGGGAACTGTTAGTAATAATAGTGAAGCTTAAAGGCGAGCTTCTCTACGGTTAGTGAGAGGTGAGCATGCTTCATGAAAGAACTTAAGTTTACCTGTTTCCTATATTGAAGTAAAGCAAACAAACGCAAACAGTTTGCGGATAGGTGTTTGCGATCAGCAACAAACTATTTAAGACAAACTGCAAACTATTTAGGATGACATTCCCATATCACATGTTTTTCATTTTTCTCCTGAGTTTGGAAAAAAAAAAAGTTTTCCATAACTTTTTTTGTTTTAGCAGGATTGTTCGTCGATTGTGCTTAACCCTACCTTCATTTTACCATTATCCACCTCCACCGATTCCACACTCGCAATCTTTCTGTTCCATCTTGTTCGCAGGGAAGCCAGTATTTCGTTTTTTCCCTCCAGTGTTTTATTCTTCTCCACGATATGAAGAGTTCTTTCTTCAAATTCAAGCTCGTTTTCTACTTGTTTGTTCGTGAGCGATAGTAACGAGTCACTGGTTTTAAGGTTGAGATGCTGTGTTGGAACACTGTCGGGGCTTTCGGGAGGTTCGCTGTAGGTTTCAAAAGAGAGATCATCGAAGTTCTTTTGCCTTTCGTTAGCGCTGTCACTCTTCTCTCCATTTTGATTTTCTAAACAATCTTGGCGTCTGTGCCAGCGAAAATTCTTCTCCATTTGCCTCAGTGTGCCTTCGTGTCTGGATATGACGCTTATTGTGTGTACCATTCGACGTCTTTCTTCGGTATCCGAGTTGCACTTACAGCGAAGAGCGTTTTTGAAAGCAATGCGAAAATTCCTGTTGAGTACTGCGTACAAAATTGGATTGACACAGCTATTGAGCAGTCCGAGCATATTACCCACAAACACAAACATATCTGGTGCTTTAAAATCGGGACTGGGTGGAGAGATGTTAAACATTTTGTTAATGGTATAAGGCAGCCAACTAAGAGAAAAACAGGCTATCACCAACAGCAACATCTTGATAACTTTTTTTTTGTGCAACAGAGCTCTGGTTTTATCTTTGTCGGAAGGTATGCCAGGTCGCTGTCGCTTAAACAGACGATACCCAACAAGGGCGTACACTACAGATATTTGGATGACAAATAGAAAGTAGAAACTTACACGGTAAATCTGATAGGATCGCAGTTCTTCGTCTGTTGGCCAGGATTCTTTGCATGTAACAAACACTTGGCCATTTTGTTTCTGACTAAAAACATCGTGATGAAGCGCAGAAGGCAGAAAAAGGAACGGCGATATGATCCAAATTACACTGACAATTATTATAGCTTGTTTAGGTTTCCTTAGTTGCTTCAGAGGAAAATAAACAGAAACGAAACGGTCATATGAAATACTCAACAAGCTCAGTGACGACGCCATTACCGACGTGTGTACGAGGTATGACAACAGTTGACATGAAGTACGACCGAAAGGCCATATCGGCCACGTGAACACATTGTATGCAAAAAATGGCGGCATACATATTGTAGTGACAAGCAAGTCGGCTATGCTAAGGCTGACAATGAAAAAGTTGGTCCCCGTGCGCATGCTCCGATTGGCTGCCACCGCAATGACAACCAGTATGTTTCCTGTCGTACCAACAATAATGCCAAATATATACAATGCTGTCAATCCGACTTGGGCCGCCACAGAGGGGTCCTGTGGGGTGGTATTTTTGTCACTGATATTACCGTTCCCCAATGTGATGTTCACCATATTTTCGTTCATTGATGAACTCAAAACAGGTTTATAGTCTTGTGAAAGCAAAACTTCATAACCACCTAAAAGAAAACAAAATCGAAAAATTGCAATGATTAAATGAAACTCTTTGACGGCACCAAAGAATTACTAGCTAGGAATGAATCAAAAACCTTTTTGGTAATTCACTTATTTTTCTCAGCTCCAGAATAGCCTTACAATAATCATCAAGTTTAGAAAAATTACTCGGCTTCATCCATTTTGCTTTTTCTGTGTAACAAATTTCGAGTTTGGCAGGCATATGCGCATAACACATATAGAAGGCAGATGTCTTTCCATCAACTATAAGCTACTGGTATTAGCATAAATACTGTATGATAATCACTCTATAAGCTACTGGTATTAACGTAAATACTGTATGATAATCACCCTACGTGCAGTCAAAGACTGAAATGCGTGGACGCAGCTGAACGAGGTCGGACCGAAAGCAGGTAAAGGCGCCTCTAACAGCCGCTATACGGTCTATATATGACCTCGGAGCACAGCATCACAGCCTGCTGTAATGATTAGCAGCCGCTATACGGTCTATATATGACCTCGGAGCACAATATCGCAGCCTGCTGTACTGATTAGCAGCCGCTATACGGTCTATGTATGACCTCGGAGCACAGCATCACAGCCTGCTGTACTGATTAGCAGCCGCTATACGGTCTGTGTATGACCTCTGAGCACGGCATCACAGCCTGCTGTACTGATTAGCAGCTGCTATACGGTCTATGTATGTCCTCGGAGCACAGCATCACAGCCTGCTGTACTGATTAGCTTGTGTCGGTTTTTCTGACAGAGGAACAACGGAGTACGCGGAGAAAAACCCTCGGAGTCAAATTGGGATCAACAAATCTCAGCCCACGTGCGTAGCCCAAGATCTGATCCCGGGTCATATATAACAGACGCGGAAAGCGCGAGTTATCACCACTACATCAACAAACAAGCATAGACAAAAAACGGAGAAAGGGGGAGGATGGTGTCTAAGACATGAAACATGGCTTTACTAAGGTCGGAGTCAGTAATCGAGGTAGGACAACCATGTTGCTTCCTTAACCGGCAGAAATTGAAAATAAATCGAAAGACTAAAAATACACTCCTCATTACATTCTTTTTGTATAGGACCACAACTATGACTGAGCGTTTTGAGGAGTTTATACCCTCATGCAGATGTTAATGAACACAACTGTTAGCATTGGGCGTACATTTCTTATTTTACTTCAAGCTAGGAGTTTCATGATTCAAAGAGAATTTTCATGAAACAGAATCGAGAACTGCTCTCCAGACACTGTTTATCTAAAGGGATATGAGACTTTTGTCATTTGATTTACATTGGTGAAATACAGTATAACTGTAACATGTTCTTGTAAAATTCACATTATAATTGCCAACACTATAGATCCTGATGGTGCAGTGGTTAACACGCCTGACTAGAAAACAGGAAAACGTGGGTTCGATTCCCGCTCAGGGCATATACCAGAATCTTCTGACGAGTGTTTTTATTCTTTCCTTTCATAATTTTCATACTACTGAACAACATGCATTGATATATGTTTATATATTAGCTTGGGCCGAGCCGTGTTGTTGTTTCATATATGCCTCACATTCCGGGTTTTATTCAGTGGATCTGAGCCTCAGTAGTACTGGCCGAACTAACATTTCACTTGATTGAAGAAAAATTGGACCCAGGAATCCTCACGCATTAACCAACTTAAATATTCGCGAAAGTGCTACGTTGCCAGCGTGGTGGTCTCTGATGGTGTCGTCGTAATGGTTAACACTCCTGACTAGAAAACAGGGAGACGTGGGCTTGATTCCCGCTCAGGCCGGCCATATACCAGAACTTTCTGACAAGTGTTTTTATTCTTAATTCCTTTCACTACTGAACAACACGTATAGATACTCTTAAAAATGTTTAGTATAGGCGATGTTGCTCTGACGAACATTAGCCGAGAAATAAATTATTTCCATAAAGTCGTGAGGTATCCAAAGTAAAAGTTCTTCGCCTTTCCTCACACTAGGGTATATGTTTTTAGCATCATGGTCCTTTCAAAGTTTGGGCCTTTTTCAGTCTCGTGTTTTTGTAAAACGGTTCTTATACAGAAAAATGTCTGTTTTTGAGAAGCAAGAATTTCGAATAAAAAAATGACTACAAATTTTAAAATATGCTTCAGTGGTGAAAACTATTCTTGTTTGAATTGTTTTTCCCGGTTTGTATTTCTCATTTCCGGTCGATAAAGTTTCAGAACAAAGAACATGGAATAAGGTTTTCGATCAGCGCTCTCAGGTTTCACTCGAGGCTCAAATCTTCCACTGATTTTATCAAAGATCATAGTTTCTGCACAAAAAAGAATCAATCGATCAATTTTAGTTAAGTCGAGAAAATTACTAATTACTTGTTGCAATCATTGGCAATAGCCGATTCAATCTAGTTTACGCTGTTAGCAAGTGGAATTGCCACAGAACAATATTTGAAATAAACCCTGTTTTACGGTAACATAATTTCAATCTCGGTGACTTAATTGCACGGAAAGCGCGAATATGGTACCAAAACTAGTGAAAACTATTTGTGCATAAACTTCATTGATAATTTTGATTTTCTACTCCTTCAAACTTCACTATCAAAAGCCAACAGCACGTTTACCTTTTTGTTTTAGCCTTTCAATTAGTTTCTTCCTTAATCCGACCAGAAAAGCGGCTTAAACCTTGGGAAAAAAGCTTCATGCAAAGCTGCATTGAAACTATGAGGTGAGAGGCAAAGCTAAATATTTAGTTTTTGCCTCTAATAAATGAAAGACCTAAATCAGAGCACCGGATATTCTATTTTCCATATTATAGTAAAAGCAAATAATGCCGTCAGACGCCTTGTCACATAATTTAGGTTTTGTCAAAAATGATCTTCTGCTCGAATGGTGTCGATCCCAACGAGGTTTCTCCGTTTGCGGTCGTCAATGCAAGGAATAATAAAAAGAAACATATCAGCGTTCTTATTTATCCATCAGTTTATTCAATTCTGAATATATTTTTCAACTCAAATCAATATTTTATTGGAATCATGAAGCTCGAATAAGAACCTTTGGGCTTGAATAAGTACCCTTTACTGAAGGCTTTTTGGAGTATGTACATTTTTCGAGAACTTTGACGACAGACTAATGTCATACCAGTAATTGAGTGCTATATCTACCGAGTCAGTCATTTTGTCACTGTTGCTTAGGATTAGGGACATTTCGTTCCGTTTCAAAAGACGATATCATGTATTAGGAAGCCATTACGTCGGCAGTAATAGCATATCAGTTTGGAGAGAAGTTTCCGGGATTTAGAAACACTCATTAGTCAATCTGATAACCACAAAGTTTTATTGACTCGCTTAACCATACACATGAACTATACTTTTTTGTTTAGATTTTCTAAACATGCTCAAAACACACAGCAAGAATATCCTGAGTTTCATGGGAAAAAAATGAACGCAAACTTGATCGTTTCAGGCAGGAGTCTCTGAACCAAGAATTTTAATTTCAATTAGTTTAGAAATAGAGAATCTGCCATTTATTGATATACTGTCCGTAAATGCCCATAAATGCTCGACGTCGTTTTAGGTTAAGTCTATCAGATCAATAATATGCACCCTCTTAAAAAGGCAGTATACTTTATTTTTATAATTATTTGCGAGTGAGAATAAATTTCTAAAACCCAGATTATATTTCCAGTCGGTATTACTACCAGCTAGCTACATACAGTTATCCAAGAGAAACTAAACGAAGCGAAGGGTCACCTTAAATTTTTATCAGGCTAAATACTTTAACGCAAACATTTAAAGTTTGAGTTGAAATGAAGTTTCCGAGAAAATTCTTTTGCTTTTCGTTGGATAACTATAGTCTGGAGAAAGAAGTAACCTTTTCTTCCATTTAGTATTTTTGCTAACACTCGCTTGAATTTTTTTTATAAGAACCAGTAAATTTTGGTCGAGGTTTATTGTTCTTAACTTTTACACAAAATGAGTCTCAATTGTTAGAGTGCGCATGTTCCTATATTTCTGCACCATAAATACTGTCACTGACTGTAGTGGCCATTACTTAAAAGCCCGTCCTTTTTTGCAGGTAGTAAAATATTACTTTTGTAAAATAGTTTTGTCGGTTTTATGATAGATAGTTTTTCTACTGAATTATCATTGGCACGTTGTGCAGACTCTAATTTTTTACGCTCTGCTGGCTTGTTGTGTCTATCCAAACCTTACAATGTATATGATTTATTTGCATTCGATAAGCGTTGATGTGATTTGCTCAAGGGAATAAAAGCTGCAGCTGAGCCTCCATTGCTTTGACGTTGTTCAAGCCTCGTTCTTATAAAATTGATCTTATGTGCGTAGTCCAAAACTTGTTTTAGCTACCAAGGTCAGCCGCGGCCATTACTTCTCAATGGTTCCAAGGATGCCTTCTTCTCTCATTGACAAAATACCATTAGAAATTAACCATCGTTTTAGTTTCTTCCTTGGGTCACTAGTGTCTATTCTTTCTTTTAAGGACAATTTTTAAGCAATCGGAAAGCTACGAACTTCGTTTGGCTTCAGATTGGGTGCTGCACTACAGAACAAAGATATCGTAATCACCACAACCAAGAAAGGTTTTAGTCTTAGAGCGAAATATTATAGATAACAAATCCAATCAGTTGCATCATTAAGCCCGAATGACAATAAAGTGATCACTTTTGAGCGTTAGTCTTTCAAACTTCATTGATTGAACAATTTTATGGTTGCTTTGGAACAACGTGAATCCGTGTAACAATTAACAATTAGCTATCAGCTTTTTGCAGATTTTAAATATCAAAAGTATGGGCTGCATTAAGTCAACAAACACCGCCAATCGTTAAGTGCTTCTTGACTGTGCCTTGAAGTCGATTGAGTTTATCTGGTTTGTTTGTATCAAATATAATCAGATGTATATATTTTGGTAGAGCTTTTAAGAACTCAGTAACCAAATTTATTACTAGTGCAATATATTTCGCGCACTGCATGGCAAATATTTACAAATATCAAAAATTATTCCTCGCGCCCGAATGGGCTACGAGTCAATAGCCCATGAGGCCGAAGAATCAAAAACATCGATACAAAATCTAGTTGAAAATAATTTTTATTCATTGTTTTGATTTTCAAAGCCGGCGTTTTTCGCTACTAGTAGGCTGTAACTTTTAGGCTATAACTTTTAGCCTATTAGTAGCCCAGCTAATCAGATCGCAGCATTGATAGTAGAGCACTAATTGAATTTTACTAATTACAAATAGCTAAACTAACAATACTAAAGAGAAAAATGCAATAAAATTAAACACACACATTGTTTTACTCTTTGCCACGATAGTCCGAAATAGTTTGATTACTACGCCTGTAGAAAAAGACTCAAGCCTACAGTCTCCTGATTAGCTAGCGCGGTGTGCTACACCGCAACGAGTAAACACTGTGAACTGGATGGATGTGATAGGATTCCAAATTTAAAAGGCCCAAAAGTCTCTTCATTCAAGTGAAAATTGTTTTGTTTAACAACGGATAATTCGTAGTCCTAATGGTTCGATCATTATTGTTAGTCGACAGGGTCAATCATTTGAAACAATCCTAAAAGCTACATCTAAGTCTGCTATTTATAGGAAAAGAGACCCAAATTTTATAGCACGAGATTAGAAACTACTTTGCTTACGGCCAGCACGGCTCAGGTTGACAAGACCAAATTTGTTGCATTTAGCTGTTTCATGCGAATCATTCGGCCACGAAATTAATAATCGCTAACTGCTGTTCATTGCTTGAGCATACAACGGAATAAAGTGCCATGCTCTAAGATACTAAAAACTTACAATTGATGCAGTGTAACTTTAAAAATAGTTGTACAAGCTTTCACGGACGTGAGGCAGTTGCTTGCAGCCTAATGTTGATCGTTGCATGCAAGGACCAGTTGTACGAGCTCAGAACTTTTTAGAGCGACATACTAGCAATGAGATATTGACTTAGAGCCATTCTCTACCGTTCCTTTAAAAATATCTTTGGATCTTACCATACAAATAAACCATGAACTAAACATATACTTCCGATATATCTTTTGCTGATGAGAATTTGTGATGGCTCTGACAAAGCAAACTCAGATTCGGTTCATTTATCGAAACTTCTGTCTAATTTTTAAATATAGTTTAGTATGTAACAGGCCAAGATGATGAGGTATTTTAAAGATAGACATGCAAGTTACCTCTGTCAAAGCTTGTAAACCGTTCTGTTACTGGCTGCTCAAGTGGTTTCGGTTCCTTCTGGACTCAATTTACGTCAAATGATTTAGTTGCCTCATAATGGTTTTACAACATCTTTGCTTCCGAGATGTCGACTTGATGTCGCTACAAAGATAACTTTATTCATAACTTGTGACGTCGAGATTAATTTGATAAGGCTCTACAAATATTAGTCATTAGCTTTTAAAATGTTGTATCGAAAGAACTCTTGATATTGGCTTCACTCTATATCTATTCTAACAATCACTATTGTTATGTTTGAATTAGAAAGCATTTTAAAATAGTTTTTAAGTACAAGGATTTTAAATTTGAACTTTTATGCAAATAGTGAACAATATTGGTTATGAGATTAAATTGCTGAGATAAAAAAGGAGGACAAGCAGACAAAAAGGATCTATTTTAGTTTGTTGCTAACAAATAACAATTACCAGTTTTAATGATTTCAGAAAAACCTCGAGGGCTAGAAACGAAACGAACGGATTTTTACCTGTATGTTCTATTTAAAAATAGAACATACAGCTCAAGAGTTTTAAAACTTCTCTATGACTGTATTTTAAGGCGTCTGTTATATTATCCCGTTTTGAGGTTTGCTTTCCTGATATATCCTATAGTTAAATTTCCCAGTTATTCTACATATGCTTTCAGTTTTTATATATGTGAGCTTGCAAAGTTTTGTCATCTGGCCTTGGGCGACATTTTAATTTTTAACTAGTTATTAATATAAAGTGGAAATAAAATTACTAACTTGGCAACTTCAAGATCATTAGTCTGTGACGAATAATTTTTGCACTTTGGTACACAACATCATTTTCCAAAGAAACTATTCTATATTTAATCACATCCACAAAACGCTTGCAGTTCTTCAACGGGAACATAGAAATGTATTTAACGTTGTGACGTCAGGCGGTAACAACCTTGTTAGCTCGCGGGCGCAAATATGGCGTCTCTCTTGTCGATCAACTAGCACTTGTCTTTTTGTAATTTATTTCTAAGGACACGGATTGAGGAATCGCACTTTAAGTACATTTCTGGAATCCCAAGCAGATATAGTTTGACATATTAAAATAATTTTGGCGTTCGTCTTCCCTTTAAAGATCACGCGTGCATGACTTCAACTGAAAGCACCTGTTGACTCAACATTGTTTTCGAAACAATGAGTGACTGTTAAAAACTCTTTGAAGCAAGAAAACTAGATGGAGTGAAAGAAAAAAAATTCGGATACAATGAATGATTAACTGAAAATTAGCTACAATTGATGAAATATACAAGACTAGTAATTAAAAAACTTCAATGTATACGTTTTTTATGTAATTATCGACATGATCAAACGTGCCATGATGCTTCGTCTCAGTACTAGTATACCGTTAAATTATTTTTGTTCGCTTCGGACCGACATAAAATGGTGGAGTTTGGAAACGTGATGTTATTGGTTGTCTGTTATGTAGACCTTGATGTTATTGGCTGAGAAGACTGGCTTTTGATTGGTACGTTTCGATAATGTTGGTGACGCGTGTGGGCAGTGGGGTAAGTCTGTTATATGCCTGTCCTTATAGTGTAGTCCATGAGTCGTTTGTAGGGTGCAAGCAGTTGCTGGCAAAGTATTAGCGGTCTCCCACCTGAGAGAGCTGTTTGCTTTTATCACAGGAGAATTGTAAGTTATTATATAAACATTTGTAATGTTGATAAAGATCACCAGATGAAATGAACTGGAGTTTCAACTGAAATCACAAGAGTGATTTTATTGGAGTGCAGTTTGAAACGTTTATTACGAGTATGATTTTCAGCCCAACTAGCTTGTTAATCACGAGTGTGATCCGTTCAGCCCATATATGCTTATCATAATAACAAGGGCGATTTCAGTAAGTTAATTACGAGTGTGATTTTCAGCCCAACACATTAATCACGAGTGTGATCTTTAGCCCAACATGTTGATCACGATTGTGATCTTTAGCCCAACATGTTAATCACGAGTGTGTGATCTTTAGCCCAACATGTTAATCACGGATGTGATCTTTATCCCAACATGTTAATCACGGATGTGATCTTTATCCCAACAGGTTAATCACGAGTGTGATCTTTAGCCGAACAGGTTAATCACGGATGTGATCTTTATCCCAACATGTTAATCACGGATGTGATCTTTATCCCAACAGATTAATCACGGATGTGATCTTTATCCCAACAGGTTAATCACGAGTGTGATATTTATCCGAACAGGTTAATCACGGATGTGATCTTTATCCCAACATGTTAATCACGGATGTGATCTTTATCCCAACATGTTAATCACGGATGTGATTTTTATCCCAACATGTTAATCACGGATGTGATCCTTATCCCAACAGGTTAATCACGAGTGAGATCTTTATCCCAACAGGTTAATCACGGATGTGATCTTTAGCCGAACAGGTTAATCACGGATGTGATC
>JAOEJH020023308.1:0-17216 GCA_025448215.2 Palythoa grandis
ACCTGATAGATAGCGAGTACGGTAGCCAATCAGATTACAGCATTTGCGATAGATAGTGACTAGATTTCTACTAATTAACAATTAGAATACTTGCTCTCAATTTCTATCGCCAGTAGATGGAATGACTCGGGCTTCGCCCTCGTCATTCTATCAGGTGATAGAAAATGCGAGCTGGTATTCTAATTGTTAATTAGAGCTTTTGCATGTACAGTACTCAAATCTCCCTGTTTGATATAGGCCAACTCTGAAAATTAATTATTAAAAGGAATAAATACTAGTGTAAAGCATGTGTCTAAAGCCCGGCACAAACGGTTTCAACATTTGCTCAACATCCATTCGATTTTATCGAACAGCAATGTTGAAACCGTTTGCCACTCCCTTTCAAAAATGTTGAAAGAGTTTCAGCCTACCCAGTGTTTAGTATTGTTCAACACTTGTGAACAACATTCAAAAATCGAATAGATGTTGAAGCAAATGTTGAAACCATTTGCACGGGGCTAAAGACAATGTAGAAAATACTGTGGTATAATAGGACAAAAGAAAAGCCAAGTTTTCTCTCTGCCTTTCTCTTAACACCCTGAATCCCCTCCTTCTAACAACTTCAAGAAAAAATAACTCTATCAGCTAAAAGGTAATTTTTACATGTTCTTTACCTTCTCAGATTTAGTGCTGCTGATAGTGACTGTAATGTAGCTATCTCATTGGATCCAACGTACACAAAAGCATTTGCCAGAAGGGGTGCTGCAAACTTTGCTTTGGGCAAGCTGGAAAACTCCAAATCTGATTACCAGGAAGTTTTAAGGCTTGAGCCAAACAGCAAGCAGGCGAAAGAGGAGTTAAGAAAGATTGAAAAAGTAAGATGATCAATGGTATTCATTTAATCTTAATCCAAATTTATCTTCTTTTTGGCATAAACCAAAGAAAAGACGTCTTATCCTTTGAACACTCGTTCATTCTTTTTGCTTGAAAAGTATAAACCCTATAAAGTGACCATTAATTTTGTCTGTCTTGAAGAGTAGAAATGATTGGTGTTATTCATTTTAACTTGTGAACCAGTTGATGAAACCCTATAAAGTGACCATTCATTTTGTTTGTCTTAAAGAGTAGAAATGATTGGTGTTATTCATTTTAACTTCTAATACCAGTTGGTAAAGGTCCATATCAGCTCTTAGAGCACAGAGTGATAAACAGTTGTTGCAGATATCAGTTTTATTTTAGTTTAAACGTTACTAATTGTAGTGAAATATTTTTTATCTTGTTTCCTACTTTCGATTTCCAGATTTTAAAAGAGAAGGAAGAGGAAGAAAAGAAGAAAGACGAAGCCGGCAAGCTATCAACTAGGAAATCACATAAGCTACCACACCTTAGATCAAAGGTAATGCGTTTAAACTCACATGTAAATCAAACTGCTACGCACAATTTTTTTGATCATTTTAAATGCTAAACGTATGCCGTAAATGATGTAATAAACCTAGGCAAGCTACTTCAGAAGTTTTTTAACTTTAGCCTTGTGTAAACAAAACTTTAATCACCTTTTTCCTGACAAAGGAAAAAATCGTGGTGCATATTAAATACCTTTTCCATTTTCCATAAAACAAAACAAAATTGTCAACCCCAAAATCGCTTCCCTGTGTTCTGAGGTCATAGATGGGCCGTAAAGTAGCTGCAATTGTGTACGTGTTTGTAGCCCTTGTCTGTGTGTGATGAGTGCACCGTTTGATGCTTGTGGTCCGACCTCGTTTAGCCGCATCCTTGTAATTCAGTCCTTGACTTCAAGGAGAGCGATTAGCCAGCTTGATTTATTTTATTATATTACCATGGGTTAGTGCTAATCGGGCTTGGACAGCTGGGTCTTGGGTGTTCATGAAATTTTTTGAACTGTTAGAGGGCACGTTTGTAAATCAGGAGGCGTCCATTAGAGAGTGACATTTATTTTTACTTACAATAACCGTACGTTCCTTACACAACACATTCCATTTCCTGTCCGCCGTGAATCGACGTTGCTTTCGTGGGTTTGGTAGCTCAAAGGCTTGTAACTTTATATTATATAAAAATATAAGCGAAATGTCAAAGCTTTTAATTGTGGTCGAATGTTGCTAAGGTGAGACTCTTTGACTCAGTTTGTGAACAAACACCAGATAGTTTAAAATTTTAGTGAATAAAATGTTTGTCATTCATGTGCACTAAGAAGGATTTTGCTATCAGTTTTATTATAAAAACTACTGCGTCTGATTTTTAGAAACCCTTGAAGAGAGTTTTCATTGAAGAAATCGGCGAGAGTAGCGACGAGGATTCCAAATCTGCCCCAGTTCACTCACAATTAGCCAGTACAGTACAGCCAGCCACACGAACTGCCAGTGCATCTCTGACAAATAGTTCAATCTCATCCCCTACTCCACCCCCGGTCAGTACAGAGAGCTCAGCAACAAGTATCACAGTAGCGGAGACAAACGACTCAAGACCAGAATCTTTATCTTCAGTTCCCACAAATACGACAAGTACAACGAAGTCACAAGACCACAAAATGAATTCTACTCGCAACAGCTCTGTTACAAAAAGCATAAGAAGTACCTCAAAGGACAACGTTTTGTCTGCAGTTGAAAAGCAACCGACGATTGAAGATTTCTTTGTCCCGCGGACGTCAGTTCAGTTTCAGTCTGACTGGAGGAAGATGCAATGCTCGCCTCGAGTCATGTATCAGTACTTGAAGGTTCGTCTTAAGTTCAGGGGTTTTAGAAAGATTTGAAGTTGGAGCTAGAAAATATAAATTAGGGGCTGGGTATCTTTTGATGTCTGTGCTTCGTCGTTGAAGCTTTGCCACTCATAATTTCTACAGTTTCTTGTGCACAGCTGAATTAATCTTTGTTGGGAACGGGGGGGGGCTAGTGGTACACCAGCATACCCGAAAAAAAAATCGCCAAAAGTCCTTCCAATACACCCAAAATTAATCGAAGCGTTGTATACTGTATACCGGAAATTAGTAATTAGCAAAGCAAGCGATATACCGAATACCCATAATTAAGCTGAAATATACCGTATACCCGATTTAAAAAGCCCTTGTATACCGTATACCCAAAACCCCTAGCCGACCCTGTGTAGTATGAGTGGTTAAAATTGTGGTTAAAATAGACGTCGGAAAGGAGCCTAGTAAAGGTCGCATGCGTCGCGCGACACCTTATTTTGAAACCGCTGACTTGTCACCCGTCAGAGTGTGTGTGTTCAGAGTGTTTGTCAGTCCAAGAGATATGAAATATACAGTGTTTCTCCAGATTGGTTACTGACTAATTCTGGTTCGGTTAAAATTAGCAACTTGTGGTGCTCAATTCTGTAGAAACCACCAGGTGAGAAAAAGCAAACAGCCTTTCATCATTAATCGATTTTTGTTATCTGCATCTCAGCAGGCGGGAAAATTTTCCTCCAAAATGCAGCTCGTACACGTCAGCCGTACGTGACCAACGTTGGTTGTTAACTACTTTTGGTTTGGTTGTAATGATTGGCTACTATTGTATTATTATATGATTATATTATCGTTATCGTTCAGTATTATTGTTATTGTTATTATTATTATTATTATTTTATTAGTATTAGTATTAGTATTAGTATTAGTATTAGTATTAGTATTAGTATTATTAGGTTAAATTGTAGAAGTCACCAGTTAAGAGAAAGCGAAAAGCTCTTCAGTAAACTATTTTTGCTCTTCGCGCATGAATGGCAGGAAAATTTCCCGCCAAAACGCAAGTTATATACTTCAGCCGCACTTGATTTTCATTGGCTAAAAGCCAACAGAAGTCTTCTGTTACTTGACTGAACCAAAACAGTGTTCTGTAAAGACATAAAAAAAAGAAAAACAATCGTTCGATAGAATTTTTGCTTCTTTCTCATTGGTTCAAGGCCCACCACGTGACCTACAAATAAATGTGACAAATATGACACTGTTCATGCGCATTACCGTCCTGCGGATTTTAGCTGCACATATGAGACTGCTCATGCGTAGTTTCGATAACTGAAGAATACCGACTGTGATTACGAGTCAGCGCGCACTTACCGCTTGTCGCATATTAGGTCTGACATTGCCTCGCCAGCGAGAAACATGGAACAAGTTGGAAAAAATGAAAACAACATAAGATTCCAAATCCTAAAAACAGTTTAGATTTTTGTTCAAAATCGAAAACCAAATACTACAAAAAGAAAAAAATCCCGGAAACCTATATAACATTAAAACCGAAACATCGGTGTTTTTATGCGAAAACCGAAAACCGTTCTAAAAAATGGCAAAATTGACCATATCGCCCATATTTAATATTAGTCCATTATTTTTATGTGTCGAATCTAACAGACAAGGTACCAAGTATTCACGTTTATAGTTTTTAGAGATTAGAGTCTTTTTAGTTCGCGAGAAAACATAACTCCATCTTATACTCAAAAACATCAAACCGCTCTTTGCTGGGTTTTACCATGTACTAGTATGCGTTTAAACTGTAACGAAGTCCTAAACCTTCAGGGCTCAGTCTGACAACCTCGAAAAAGTCTGGAAAGTCTAAGAATTTCAGGAGAATATGAACAAAAGTCTGGAAAATATAGCAAATGTTTGGAAAAAGTCTGTATTTTCTTGGCTTGATTTTGACTAGATGATTTTCTTGAGATATATGGACACTCTCAATTTAAACTGGATCCCAATGTATCGTCTGTTACATAATTATATATTTTTCAAAATTAGAACACGCAACCCAGACAGTAGAAACATTTTCAGTTTGTAGAACGTTTGTCTAAAATTACTACTGACCTAATTTTGAGTCTGGAAATTTGGGGCAAAGATCAAGAGAAAGCCTGGAAAAGTCTGGAACTTTACTTTCAACGATCTGAACGAGCCCTGATCTTTCCAAAAATGAATTGCTTAGTATGAATTAAAGATGATTCACCTAAATATATCCGTACTCTTTTTTTCAGAAAATCAACCCAGAAATCTACCCGAAACTGTTTCAGCAAAGTTTGGAATCTAGTGTGCTCACCCAAATTCTCGGAATCCTGAAAGATCAGTATGTTGCGTAAGTACAAAGAAATCTTTATACCTCTCCTGATTTGACAAACAGAACCCTGATGACTTGAGGACCAACTAAAATTGGTAGAATTCTTTTGTCAAAATGTTGTTGAATACTTTGTTTATTATTATTATTATTATTATTATTGGTGTAAAATGCTAACGAAGTTTCTCATTGATTAAATACATTTTAGTGTTTTGTTGCTTTCTCACAAATGATTAGAGAGATTGCTTCGTCTTCCCCCTTGCTTTGAGCAAGTTAGTAAGGTTTAGCTTTCTAAGAGCGCAACAATTTAAAAGTCGTGAATAGGGTAGTGACATCACTTCTGGAGGGCATATAGTTTACTTGTGTCCCGAGTAGTATCATTCGCGACCAAGCCCACCAAGCCCAGCAAGGGTAAAAATGATGCTACGACTACGAAGGCACTAAGAAACTACGTGCCCGACAAAAGTCGTGTCATTATCATTATCATCACTACACAAGGCCAAATCGTCCAAAATATTGAACGTTTTATTGACCGTTCCATGTCGGGCGAAATGGTAAACGTGCGGGATTCAAATGCATTTACCACCGGCGAAAGGGAACGATTTAGAGAGGGCAGTTCATTGTTTGACCGTGCGTCAGTGGTAATGATAATTCGAATTGGTTTAACTGATCTGTTTGATACGTGTCCAAAGAAGGGGGAAATCTGTTTGATTGTAAATTTGATTTCCTAAGCGCCTCATGTGAGTTGTTGATAAGATCGAGATCTAATTTTAACTAATCTAACTTTGTAAATTTGTGAATTTCCTCACCCATTTTATTTTTTTTTTCTACTTTCTGAATTGTAATTTTAACCGTCGTGTAAAACAACACAATTTAAAGTAATATTTTTAAAAGGTTTTCAGAAGCAGACGGAATCCATAACATAGCCAATAGTTCACACACCTTTTACGACGAGTGCATCATTCATTTCTCGATCGTGGAAACAAAAAACTGTCCGCCGCCTGTCGCCGTTCGGTAGGTCTAAACGTAATCTTAAATTAAACGATACAAATCTAAAAAGATTAATTATCATATGTTTGCGACTCAAATGAGTCCTTAGTGCTTGAAACGGGTCACGATTCCCCGCTTAAGCTAGATGTCAAAAATCAAACATCACGTATGTTGTTTAATTATAGAACTGGTTCATATACAAGTAGTTTAGAATATAGAATATACTGTATACAAGTATTTTCGCTCAAATTTTACAAATAACGCTAAGAAATGATGATGCCCAAGACTGAAATGTTGGTTCGAAAATATTTTTTCCTTCTCAAATGAAAGACAATAGAATAAAAAAATATTTCAAATAAGCTTTCTTTGAAAAGTATGATTCATTTTTTTATGAACAAAGCTAATAGGCAACAGAACTCAAATTATGAGAGAACTTCAAAAGAAAACCAGTTATCTGCCAAGATTACGATCAAAGTTAGCCCTCTAGTCCTAAAAATTAAAGAAATTAAAACAATTATACTTTAGGCCAAATTAAAACAAGTCCCAGTTTCTGTTCAGAATTTATTACTTGGTTTTGCTTTTTTGTAGCGCAGGAATCATAGCTCAGGGCGAGATCAGGTCCATAAATGCATATTTTTTCCTTACATTTTCAGTAAATGCTGCAACTATTTTGAAATGCGGGCGCTCATGAGAAATCGGTGGGTTTTTTTATTTGGTTGCCTGAATATTCAGCCTGAGCGTAAAAAAAAAACCATTCTTAAACAAACTTTTTATAAACAAATCCGAGCACATAATATGTCAGAGTGGTTCAAAGAACCAAAATTGAAAGTTACTATCCTTCTCTATAAATCTCAAAATGTAATTTTTCCATTACTTGACAATTATTTTTCAAAGTGTTTTTTTTTTCTATCAACATGTTACTATCACGCCTCTTACGGCCTGTGTTTATATAGCTAAATCTTGAGCTACACCTTTAAGGAGTTTATAGACGAAATAAACAGTTTCTTTTTCTTTCTTTCTTTCTTTCTTTCTTTCTTTACGTGTAAAAATAATTATTATTATTTCTTTATGTGAGTTGATATTCAAAATGGCAGAAAGTTGTTCATATCGAGGCGTAATTACGGTGCAGGAATTCGTGTGCTACTTAAACTAGTAAAACGTGCTCGAGCTTTTATTTATATTTTATTTAAGACCATTTTTATAAGAACGTGAGGCTAAAAAACGTCCAATACTGAAGAACTTCCTAAGAAAACACCCGACGTTGAGGAAAACTGAAGAACAGAATAAAAATCGTTGATTTTACTGCAAAAAATCGGCTAGTATGCCGTGAGCTCGGACAAAAAATCGTGGAATTTGAGACAAAAAATTAGCTAGTGTGTGGTAAGCTTAAGTTTTAGCAAAATGCTTAAAGATGATCAACATAAAAAACTGCATGTTGTTTTTGTTTAATAATTAACAAAGAACCAACTAAATTTTTCTTCGTTTTAGACATTCTTGGTGCATTGTATTATCTCGCCCATTCTCACTGGTTGCTTCTGTTTCGAGCGGATGCAGTCGATCATTGCCAAGACAGAGAAAAGCAACAAAGACATTTCCTTTAGGGCAATTACTTCCAATTGTTTGGACTCAATTCAAGTATTGTAATTGAAAAAATATTCTGAAAAAAAAACATTCTGGCAAGTTCGATTACTGTTCAAGCTAAAACAAGCTAAACTAACGGTCTTCAAGAAAGTAAAAAATGATAAAAATTACCGGAAATTATATGCGTAGCATGTAGTCATAGCAAATAAAGTACATTTGGAAAAAATGACAAAAAAATTGAGAAAAATATAGTCTCTTTTACAGTAATCCGCCGGATTGTTTGTGTTTCTAAGACTTGTTAGCGCTGATCTTACGATAAACGCAACTGTTCCGGACGTTTGAAATATCTTTTTGAAAACTAGAGAAAACACCATTTATTATATTCTCAGTGGGTGCGTTTACGAGATTTAATATTTTCCGGCTTTGTTTTCAAGAGCTAGCAGTGAGTGGGTTCTTTTCAAGAATGATTGGCGGTTTGTACGACCTTAAACAACCTTAATAAACTTTGAAGTCAAAACTATGACCTTGTCAAATGTACAAATTTATTCTTATGGAGGTGACATTCTGAGCTGTTAACAGTTACACCCAGCAGAGCTGGAGTTCAAACCCAATTCGTAACGACACGACCTGTAGTCTGGTAACGGGTATCACTTGAAAATCATCTGAAACTTATTATAAGCGTGAGATCATCTTTCAAATCGATATTTAAGGGATTTCTTTTTAATGAAACTGAAATCGGTCAGATTAGCTTGAGCTGCGTGGAGCAACTGTGTAATATGACTGAAAACGCAACGTTTGATCCGTCGACAGAGGTAATTGTCAAGGAAGCAAAATGCTTCATCGAGGATTCTGTTGCCACCCGCGTATCAAGACTTCTCGTGTATGCTGTGATCATAATGGTATCGCTAGTAGCAAATACGCTGGTTATTTTTATTGTATGCCAGCAAGAGCGGATGAGAAAACCGATCAATTTTTTCATCGTGAATATGTGTTGCTCGGATCTTTTAATAACAGTTGTTTACATGTCAAGGACTGTTGCAATTTTCTCCGTTGGCTACAAATGGCTTCTAACTGGAACCACCGGGCTGGCCATTTGCAAGATCGTACCCTTTTTATTCGAAACTGCCACCACGGTTTCTATATTTACCATCGTGGTGATCAGTTTTGACAGATTTCTCTCGGTTTTATTCCCCCTGAAAACGTTTATCACAAGAAAACCTGCGCGATTTATAATTGCTGCCTTGTGGATTTCAGCAGCCGCGTTCAGATCGCCGATTTTTCTTATTAGATTGGTGGAAGAAAATAATGAAGTGTATTGCACCCTTAACCTGGACAAAGAAATTCGTAGTGGTGCTGCAACTGTTTACTACAACGTGATAATGGCAACACTGTACATCTTGCCCCTCTTACTTATCATTGTGTTTTACTCGGGAACCATTGTTATATTGCAGAGGAAAAACACTTCAGGAAGACTCCTCCGTAGGAATGGAGGCATTATGGCTCAGAGAAATCGACAAGTATTGAGGATGGTGATGGTCGTTGTTTCTGTATTTGTGTGTTGTTGGGTTTTGTATTTTGTCGTGTTGATATTGGACACAGTTAAAGTGCCGGTGCACTGTGAGGTGCGATTTTTGCGGCTTTTTCTAGCTCACAGCAACTGCGCAATCACGCCGTGTTTATATTTTCTGTTCAGTGAAAACTTTCGCAAGGGAGTTGCTAGCGTGCGGAAGAGCTATGCGACAAGACGTGTCAGGAACGGACACAATAAGGGCGTGACGAAATCGGATGTAGAGAAAAAGAGTAGCAGCAGAAATCTATGCAGAGCTTATACAGCTTCAGACGAAAATGTCAGGGAGATGTCATTTGAAATGGAAGCATCGCGCACCACGTGATCAACTTTGCCTGATAGTGATAGAGTTTTTAGGGGAGTTTGTACGCACCCAAAGCAGACAGTGTGGGTGTCCTGTAAGCGATGACGTTAAACAAAATTCGCCAAAATGTTGACTTTCCGCCTTGAGCTAGAATCAGCCCTTTTCGAAGACATTGAGCTGAAACCTTTTATTTGAACCCAATGCAGGACACCTGTATACTGTAGGACAGATAAAAAGTCTTTTATAACTTCAGAACTGAAAATAATTAGAAAATATATTTGTGCACATTTTATATTATCACCTGTACGATTTTTTTAATAAGATTAACCGTTTATAAGGAAACGAGGTTCAAATTGGCCAAAATTTAAGAACAATTCAAGAACGAGCTCAGACTGAGGCTTGATAAATAGGAGATTTTTCAGATAGAAACTCGCTTGCTGAAAGTCGTAATTTAACTTAGCAACGCAGTAAAAAGCTAAAACCTAATCCTTTCAAGTGGCCCATTGGAGCCGGCGCTTATCTCCCGTTTCTGTTGTGTGAAATGGATGAGCGTATTGACTCCCAGTGGACGTGACACAAATCTGTCGCCTTTTTGTATAAACACGCGTTGAAGACAGCGTGTTCGGCCTAAGTTATAATAGAGTTTAATTTAACACTTCCTGTGGGTTTGTAAGACTTAATTAACGCTGTCAACTAAATACAATAGATGAATATAAAGTTTTTCTTTGGATAAGAATAATATATAAATATTTATAGTGTTTGACTTCCTTAAACACACTTCCTGTTGGTTTTGTAAAACTTACTTAACATTGTGTGCTGTACACTTTAGACGAATTAAAAATATACCTATGGATGGGAACAGATTGGATAGCGTTTGAGTGCTGAACAGTTAAAGCAAACACAAGACTTGACGCGATACACGGCCATCAGAAGGCTTAGCAAAAACAAGCTGATAAAAACACGGCATCAGTTATAATGCACAATGTTTCCAAAGAGGCCGCTTACATGAGAGGCGGGGTGAGTTTCATCTCTGGATGAAAGTCGCCGCGGGAAGAAAAATATTTTGTTTATATTAGCGGTTTCGTCCCGACGCGCCTGGACGAAAATTAGCTTGCCTCATCCCGTCCGGGATAAGCTCAACAATCTATCGCTTCCTCAAAGATAAGCGTTTATATGAAACATCCATTCCGAGAGAACTGTTTACATGGAAGTTTCCGCCCCGGCTTGTCATCTCATCCCGGTGCTCAGAACCGGCATAAGTTCGACCCGGGATGAACTCATACCGTCTCCAAACCATGTAAACAGTAACCATAAAATAACGAGTTACCCTGGCAGACAAGAAGTCTCATGTAAACAGGTTCTAAGTTTGACTGAACTGTTGTGCGACATCGTGAACTGTTCAATGTATAGTTCTTTATAACAAAAAAGACCAACTTGAAACCCGTTGTCAGTACGTAAGACCTATAACTCAAAACAAGTTAAAACAGCGAATCTCTTGAGACGTGCAACGGGTGCGGCTATCTTGTCATTATAAAACAATCACCGCTCGAAATAACTTCAGTTAGCCAATCACAGTCTTTGTGAAACTCGTGAGACGTGCGGCGAGTGCTCCTTTCTTGTTTTTACTAACCAATCACCGCTCAAAGTAGCTGCAATTAGCCAATCAGAGATCGTAGCAAAGACATTGCACAGACAAGACATTTTTCGACTCTCAAACGAAATCTGCTCTCATAGATAAATATTCACAATGTATGACCTCGGTAAAGTGTTGGGAAACAAGTACCCATGCGCAAACACGGAAAAATTCTCGCGCCAAATTGCATTTTACAGTGGTTTTATCTTATAATTAAATGGTTATTTTACACAAAGACATCGACAGTATGCACAACATGGACAAAACGTTTCAATTTTTATGCTATCAAATAGTATGCATAAAAATGATGCAATGGATTGGTTTGATACATTTAAAAACATTTTTTTCTCGAGCTTGCTCTCACTTCGTAAGGCAAATGCTGAATATCAAACCTACCACGGTGTTGGCTAACAGAACGTCAAAACTACGACACCCCCCCCCCCGAACGTCACCATGACATCATGGTAAATCGATATGTGACGCTTCCCTAAAGGCAATTTTTCGTGCAACTTGTGTAGTCTCGCAACTCCATTGCGGGACGAGTTGCACGAGCCAATGCTGCGGGTGTTGCGAGACAAGTTGCAGACATCGTTGCCTGAAATAAAATCCACCATTGTGCGTGTAACATGGCTTGTAATGGCTCGTGAAACTCGTCTCGCAATGGCGTTGTGATACTCGTCTATCATCACCTTAAGCCGGTCACAACCACATCAAATAACACAATTGGAAAATTCTTACAATCAGGCTCCATGGGTTTTTATCACACGGCGCCATGTTGAGTCCCAAGGGATAAAAAACTTTTGTTTTGCCCCCCTGAGACTCGTTCCCACACATTTCAACTCGAGGCTCCGGGTACTAAATCTATTGTCTAAAGCCAATATGGCCGCCGCGCGATAAAGGCCCATTCTATATACACTTAGATTCATTGTCAGTAATCTGAGTGCTAAAGACTGTTCAACAAACAATCAAGGTAGTTTGCCTCTAAATGCACCTTACAATAGACCTTATGCATAAATGGCGGCGATTTTAATATTCTTTTGTCTTCATTCAAATTAGCCCGACTGGCCTCGTTCTTGAGTTCAACTTTCAAAAGAATATGTTACCCAAGACGAGGCTAGTTGGGCTAATTTGAATGTAGACAAAAGAATATTAAAATCGCCGCCATTTATGCATAAGGTCTATACATCTGCAGTGCGAGGCATTTCGTTTTCCAATGCTAGTTCCTATTTTGTTTCTACTTCAATATAAGCCGCTCATAGGAATAAGAACAAATTAAAAACAAATTGAGGCTGAAGCAGCCAAAGAATTAAGAACAATGAGCCTTGGCAAAGTTTACTGGTTATAAAAAGGCATGTAGCATTTTTGATCTGATCAATACTTATAAATTATCTCTTTATCAAATTTACTTTTTGTGTAAGTTAGTTTGTAAGGAGAAGTAAGATGGTCTTTGACGCCTGTGGTATGACAAAGCTGTTTTAAGTAGCGGATTGTTTTGAAAAAAATGTAGTTCTGTTTAGATTGAATATTTATTTTGGTCAAAACAAACTTTTCTTTTGTTTGCTTTGTGATGGTTGAAAGAAAGAGCGGCTAAGTTTCACGTGATTTTATTTTTGTCTGAAAGAATAAAATGCTTGTAGAAACTTCACGCAAATACTTGCAAACAATGTATTGGACTCCGCGAGCGGAGGTTTTTTGTATCAGCTGACAAAATTCGGATTTATGGGAAGGGATCGGAAGCAGTTGGTTTTGTTATGAGCTGGAGTTTGTTTGGAGATATTTTTGTTTTTCAAGTTGTCAGTAAGGATTACTTCTGGTGTAGTTGCGGAAACTACTGCTTGTACTGCAGCGAAAAATCAGTATCGTTTGGCGTTTTCAAACAAATTGAGTAACTCTATTCGCACTAAAGTAAAGCATGCGAAAATTTTCGATTAAGAGATATCTAAATTGTTATTATATAGATTGGAAGATCAGTTTTATACCAAGATCTCGTGACATGAGGTGATTGAACTTCGCATTCATTTCATCCACAATTTTGCTCTACTCTCAGGAGGGCGTTCGTTTACAGTCATCCTTTTACAGATTCACCAAATACTCCTTTTCTTCATGAGGGAATGTTTCGTAATGAAATATACTGGTCTTTCCATATTGTAGTGAAACAAATTCTGACCCTTAAGATGAAAACCAGCGCAAAGCTTTTAAAATATTTTTTAATTTAAGGATCAATGATTGAATACATTTATCACACTATTATATAAACAAACCTCATACCAATTAAATTGTTTACGTGAAGAGAAAGTTTCTAATTGATGACATAAATACCTAGTTACAAGATCTATGAATTGTAAAACGTACGCAAATCCTTTGATAATTTTTGTGAACTAAAAGGTCACGCGAAAGTGCTTAAGCTAGGATAGGTCATGACACAAGGTCATGGTCTTATTTCCTTAAAGTAAACCTTCTCGTAGAGCCATTCTCTTCGTGTAAATTGTGGAACAGCTTAAACTAATATTTTGGTCAGTTGTCTAAGAAACAACGCTTAATATATGTAAGAGATCCTTTCCAAACACGAGCCCAACTAAAGTTAGATTTTGAGTAAACAAGCTTGAACCTCAAGGGGCGGTGCTAAGTTAGCGTCCTTTTGCGGTTCAACTAGGGTTACGTAATGGAAATGTGTTAGCTTTTGTTCTTAGTACTCCTCTTTCAGGAAAACGCTCGTCACTAGATTCCTGTGACAGAAAGCGCGGGAGAACAGTTTAGTTATCGCGCGCTTTCGTATAAAACTTTCGCGTTTTTCATATAGTTTTCTATGCTTTGCAAAAAGCAAACATCTCCGCAAAAGAAATTTTATTACGTTATGCGCGGACAGAACTGGGCGTGTTTGGACTAGGTATCTCCCAAATAAGGGATTGACGTAAAGTCAATCTTCGTCAAGAGTTACGTATGATTCTGTATTAATTAGTAGGATATGAAAAGGAAAATCGCGGGGGTTGAGAAATTTAGAAACCTGAAGAAAGACCTAAAAACTTAGAAACTGAATTGGAAGTTGAACCAAGAAGAATAAACTCTCTGCAGAAGATCCTGGTCCTCTCGTCTTCTTATATCACCAACTTCCCCAAAGCTCAACATTACAATATCTCAATCTCGGGCAGATGCGGAAGTTAATATAATTCGTTACGGAATGTAATGACCCATTGAAGGATGTATGTTAAGGAACAAATGATTTTCTCGCCTGACAAAAAATCAACAGCCTCCAAAGTCAGTCCATGGCGTCTTTGAAGTTTCGTACATGGTTGTAACGTTCACACAAAAAATGGTTTTGCGCTGACGTATTTTTTCATCTGGAAAGCAAACCTAATTTAACGTAGTGCAAACAAAGCTGAAAATGATTTTATCGTCACTCGAAAGAAATACCTGTTGAAAATTTACGGGATGTTTATTTTTTTTCTTAGTGTTACAATAGCCATTCTTGTGTAAAGCCGTTGATGCGAAGGAATGAAGTTTGTCTTTCGCGTGTTAAAAATGCTCAGTTTATACAAGCATTTTTTGTCAGAGAAAACAAAATCTCTTGAGGCTTGTCTGCTTTTTTTTCAGCCACTGCAAGAGAAAAAATAAAGTTTGTTTTCATTTATACATTTTCTCAGCGATGTGATATACGCTACGACACACAAAACTTTCCACTCTGGAGAGCGTTTTCGAAAATCTGCGTTGTCGTTCCCAAAATTGCCGTTTACGCGTGGACAGAAAGCCAAAACGGAGAAAAACAATTGTCCCAAAAATATCCGAATAAAGGTCTGCGTGGTCTCAAAGGGGCTATATATATATATGCGAAGGAAATAAAGGATTGGTTTTGGTTATGAAGGTGTGGTGTACGCGCCCTCCTTACATACTGCCAACGCCCTACCCACCAAACTTTCCGCTTTCTTTCGTTCTTGTTATGTAAGCTAAATCCTTTTACGAGCCCGAGTGGCCCATGGAAGCTGGTTCTTATCTCAGGTTTCTGTAGTGTTAAGCGGAAGAGAGCTATTGACTCCCCCTGGACGGGACACCAATCCGTAGCAGGTTAGCCCCCAGCAGAAGCTGATACTCATTTTACCGACCCCGTAAGGATGGAAAGCCAGGGGCGTAGCTAGCCTTTAAACCATTAAGCACGGGCTTAATAAGTTTCTGTAAATAATCTCTTTAGTAGCCGAAAGGCGAATCACCGCTATATCAACGTTTTATTTTGAAAAATAAAATATTGACTTTAAATCTTATATATGAAAAAATGCTGGAAGGTTATTAACAATGCTGTAAGACCACTTGTTCCCAAGTTGGACGTAGAAAAAATTGGATATGCGACTTACGCTGTACAATTTGGGCTTAAGTGGAAAAAAATGGCTGGGTAGTCCCCTGCAAGCTGAGTCAATTTTGGCAGAAAGAAGGTCACATAAATGTTCAACACTCGGCAGAGCCGAGATTTGAACTAGGGACCTTGTGGTTGGAAGGCAGAGATCTTACCACTGCGCCAACCACGCCGCCTTGTTTTCTTATGTAACTATGACTGAAAAATCACTTACGATAACTACTATTCTCTTTTCTTAGCAATAAAGAACCCGTGTACAAAGAGTTGAAATATCTAGCGGCTGTCAAAAGGTTTGGGATGGCCGTCATGTTTTTGTCTGCGTCAGAGAAGAGAGGTAAAATTTTAGGGTAGATTATCTTTTAGCTTATTGTAGAAAGTTAAAAATGAATTAAATTAACGCGGTTTTAAAAAAAACAGCGTTAATTAAATCACCCTTTAATTGTTGTCATTTTTAATTAGAGCGCTATTATTTTACACCATTGTTATTTTGCAATACCTTTATTTATACTCAAAATTTAAAATTTTTAAGAAACATTTATTACGTCGTCTGCCCCATCTTAAATTGTCTGTTCATCTGAATCATGATCGCTAGCTGCAAACTGAAACGCATCTTCAGGGAAAATACATTTTACAATTTCTTTTGGTTCATCAATATATTGTTTATCATATTTCATTATGTTGCGCTGATCAAAGTTAGTAGAGTGGACTCGTTATGAAATTTAGCAAGCTGCAAAGAAGATTACAATATTGCTTTGTTTAAGGTTGAGTGTACGGTCACGATTATGATCTTTTGTTCTAGGTGTGATGGTTCGTTAGTCTGTTGGCCATTTGCTCATTTAAATCTCAAAAACCTTTTGTAACCTGTGCACGGTCAACGTCATATAACAATAGGGAAAGATAGAACAAAAACCTATAACAAAGAAAGCCACCAAGCCACCACTACTAACCATGTGTTGATTGACATTTTCGTTTTATCTTGTGAAAAGCGCCGACCAGCGTGAAAAGAACTGCAACAGGGCGTCAAAACCGCGTTAATTAAAACCACTTACCGTATTTTCTCAATTAGATGCCCACTGCGTTTATTTAAAACTCGGCCTTATCGACCCGGCGTTTAAACGGGGTAGGCGTCAAATCGGGGCTAGGCGTTTATTTACGGGGTGAAAATTTCTTCCATTTTTCACGTTGATTTTTTTTTTAATTGTTGATCACAAATAGTGTATACATAGGGTAGGTATTCACGTTGACAAATGAAACAGAACACAAACACGGGCATAAACTATACCAGTAACAAGTTTTTTCACAACCTTGAACGTCAGAAAAAACTAACATGACACTGGCATTGTTATGTTTATATATTTAACACCTACGTGTATTATATTAACGAATTCTGAGACTTCCTAGTATGAGTTCGAATAAACGCCGACCCCGAATAAACGTCGGGTTCCCCAGTTAACGCCCTCGGCGTTTATTGCAAACTCAGCCTCGTAAACCCGGCGTTTAGACGGGATAGGCGTCTAATCGGGGCTAGGCGTGAAATCGAGAAAATACGGTAATTACCTAAATCTCAACAGACCGCGTTAATTAAATCGTATCTAAATTTCGTCAACCTTGTTATGATCCTTTTTTTATTTTCCTGTAATAAGGTAAAACAAATTTGATTTGTGCAGCTCCCAATCTTTCAGGAAACCTTACCTTTCTAGTCATTTAGTTTTATAGGTAGAGGTGTTTGATGTACTGACGACTGTTGTTTACAGGGGGAGGTACAGACAACAAAC
>JAOEJH020023309.1:0-10948 GCA_025448215.2 Palythoa grandis
GAACTGTTTTTAAAAAAATAAATAGATGCTTTTTGTAAATACAAAAACAGCTTTATCGGCCAAAATTTAAGAACAATCAATATAACAACAAGTCAAGCCAGAGGCTCAAAAAATATGAATTTTTTCGGTAGAAGCTTGATTGAATACCGCGCCGGTAAAAAGACACAAATATTCGTTGGAACCGTTTGAGCCCTAATGCTACAGACTATTCAACAAACACTGAGGGAAGTTCGTTTATGAATACATCTATATAACAAATAAAAACGCAGGGCGAAGTGTTTCGTTTTCCAATGCTTCCATGGTTCTTTTTTTTTCCTAAATATAAACTGCTCAGTCGTAGCAGTAGCGCCAAACTGAGAAAAAATTGAGGCTGAAGTCGCCAAATAATTAAGAACAACGAGCCTTGGCAGAATTTACTAATTTTCAGTAAAAAAATAAGAGAAAAAAATCTAACATGTATCAAGTCGTTTGCAACTTTTGTACCTAACATCACGTCCGGGAACTTAAAGTAGACGTGAAATTCTGGCTTTATGGAATTTCGTTGTAAACATATAAAAATATTTTAATAGACATGCAAGCAGCTCAATATGTGGTTAATGCATGTTCAGCTACAGTCTAAGAAGAAAATATCAGTGGAAAATCCGCTCATGAATAAGCATGTTTTAAATGCAACTTTTGCAGCAACAAAATTTTTGCGGCAATTATCTGGCGCGTTTTAAAATTTTTGTCGCAAAATTTGTCAGAACTTTAGGCGATATGAGATGTCGCGAAAATTTAAGTCCTGTAAGGCTAAAGTATTAAGAAAAAATATTATTAATATTTATATCCTAACGCAATTAGTATGTTTTTAAATTTCTTCGGACAGAAAAATAATTGCGAACAAGTTTAAATTAAACATCTTCGGCTTTCTTCTTTTACCTGTCTGTCTGTCTTTCGGCAACAACAGAACCCTCATCAGGCGAGTCTGAAGTCGCCAAATAATTGACACAACGGACAGACAGGTAAAAGAAGAAAACCAAAAATGAGACTAACTGTGTGCATCCAAATTTAACTACTATCGAGTTTAAAAAGCCACAACATAAGGTTTCTAAGCAACGTACGTACGTATACACTTTTGTCCAAAAAGATCGCACGTGTCATTCTCACCACCTGTCAAATTGTCACAATTTAACAAAAAGCATGACTTAAAATGCTCGGTAACCAGCAGAGAACTGGCGGGGTCTCGAGGCAACCCGACCAGACAATATGGCGCCACGCCAACTGTCCTTTGAATTTTCATATAAACAGTTTATCGCATGCGGAATAGAGTGCTGACCAAGAATATTGCGGTCTCAGTCCAAGTTTCATTCCAGTGGGCAAGGTAACATTTTTTACATATTAAAATACACGAAAATGTCTGTTCCACTAATACTTGTATACACAGTGCAGTGTAACTTAACTTAAAAGTCTTAAAAGTATTTGTGTTAATTTCATGAGTAAACACAGACAACACAGATTTTCTTTACTGAAGAGTGATGTAGTGTACTTATAAAATAACATCAGCTTAACCAGTTCGTAAAAGTTGCAAAAAAGCCAAGGAAAGAAATGAAAGCAACACGTGCAACAAAAGCACAAGCTACAACAACCGTATCATCATACCATACTTCCAAGACGTTGCTGAAAAGATAAGCAAAACGTA
Source organism: Palythoa grandis (assembly GCA_025448215.2). Lineage (NCBI taxonomy): Eukaryota > Metazoa > Cnidaria > Anthozoa > Zoantharia > Sphenopidae > Palythoa > Palythoa grandis. Next base: position 1,679 of record JAOEJH020023309.1, read on the forward strand.
TAGAAAAGAAACAATGCAAGTCGGATACATACCATAAACAAAATTTCCCTCGCTCAAAAGACAGCCACAACCACCATAAACAAAACAGTGAAGCTACTTACAAAATTCGTTGCAAACTTAGCAATTTTGTATATACCACGGCCAAAAGGGGAGGCCGCGGTAGAACACATATATGTGGGCGCCACCGTTAATAACCAAAACCCGATATTGAAAATTGCGCTACATGTAAACCAAACATAATATCTAGCATGGATTTTAAAAATGCAGCAATTGTCACGCAAGGGTCAAATTTAGAACAAAGACTGTTTTTGGAAATATGATTTTCTCTGAAAATGTTAACATTATTGTTCCAGAAATCTACAATCTCTCGTGCTCGGCGAGTTCGCATATTTATATTTGTCAAATTTTAGCATTAATTAGAGTACATAAAAATAAAGTGTTAATACTCAAACAGCTGAATCTCTGGTTCAACGTCGAGGTGAACAGGCCGATTAAAATCATAAGAGTGGAATAGAAATTCTTTTAATACAAGCTGGAGCAATATTAACGAGAACAGATTAATCAAGAAAAACCGGGCAAAAAAATAGGCTAAAAATCTGTTCATGAAATGATGAACAAAGACTATTACACGAAATTAACATTCGTCACCGCATCTGCATGAATCCTCGGTTTTCAAATCCTCTTCGCCAAAAGGGTGTATTTAGCAACAATTTCAAAATATAAGGCATCATGGCAATTTTTACGCATCAGGGAGACTCACTCGGACATATACCATAAAAGTTAATGTGAAATCTATAAACATTAGAAGAATACACCAAAACATTTTCTTAGTGTTACTTTCCTTGAAGTGTATAAATATATAAAGTACCAGGAATCGTTCTATTATCCAATTTCCCCTTTCCTGCTTTTCAAACCACAAACCTCGCTCATTTACATGGTAAAACCCGACTAGTTTAGAGCTAAACATAAATATTATAAACAAAATAAAGCAATGACACAATAAATATAATGTAGATAAAATTAGAAACTTTATGTGAAAAAGCGAAATGAGAATAAAGTATTGTATTTCATTGTTTGAGTCAAACATATTTTCCTTCTGAAGTTCCGATTTTCAACGTCGAATTTAACTTTTAGAACCCATAATCCATCGATAGAATCCAGGAATCTTGATTACAGCAATCGATATCATGCAAGTAGAATATGAGATGAAACTGAGGGGAATTTGAAATCCAGTCAAGAGAATCCACTTACAGTCAATGAGATCTGGAATCCTGTCAGGGGACTGGGGATTACGAAATCCAGGCAACGGAAACCGAAATCCAGTCAAGGGTATCTTAAATCAATTAAGGGAATCTCGAATGCAGTTAAGGTAATATGGAGTTCAGTCAAGGGAATCTTGTTTCCACTCCAGGGAAATCGGAATCAGGTCAAGGGAATCAGGAATCCAATCAAGGTAATCAAGAATCCAGTCAAGGGAATCCGGAATCCGGAATCGTGAGTCAAAGGAATCTGAAATCCAGTCAAGGGAATCTGAAATCCAATCCAGGGAATTCGGAGTCCTGAGTCAAAGGAATCTGAAATCCAGTCAAGGGAATCGGGAATCCAGCCAAGGGAGTGTGGAATCCAAGACAGTTGTGCCTTTGTGAAATTATCTCACGACTGGTGACACATAAATTTTCAGGTACTTTTTAAAATTGCAGTAAGTATATCTAACTCGAAAACCTCCACAGATCGCGAAATTTGATTTGTTCGATCGCTACTGATCTCGGGATATCGCCACAATGTGAGCTCAGTTTTCTTTCCTTACAAATATCGGGTGAAATCTAACGATTTTAAAATGTCTTGGAAAACCAAAATAAGGAAATCCAGCAGAATGCTATTCCAAAAAAGCCTTCGGCAATTTTCATGGTAAAATTATAATTTCTGTCTCTGAAACTGCGGCAACATCAATAGTAAGCAAGCCGCCGCGTCTCAGTAGACCACTCTTTTGTACCTCGAGAAAAACGTCATCTTTGATTTTTTCACCACTGTTCACTTCGCATTCGGCAAATAATTGTTAAACAGACTTGCATAAAACTTATAGCCTAGCTCCATAAATTGTTTTCATTAGAACTATAGAAGGCCAATGTTTTTGATGTCTGTGATCAAACTAAGATAAAGAAAACTTTTCTCAATTTCATTTTAACTGGTGCAATTTAAATTTCATCTTTCAGTCCGGGGAAAAAAAAAAAAACACCTTCAGGAAAGTTACCATCTTGATGAAACAGTTACCACGCAGATTGCAAATTAGATTCAAAACGCGCTGAATCTCAAAAGTACCGGCTAGCAACGAATTTTCCAAACAGCTAGCAGTTGTTGTAGCTGCTTATGGTTTTGTTTTCTATTATTGATTTTAATTTCAAAAGAAAGAATTAAAATTTTCAAATGAAATTTGATATTCTTTAAGCATTTTGTAATTCTCTTTAAAGTGTTATAACGCAGGTGTTACGAAAGTATTTCATTATTACCACGGCAACTAAAACCCTAATGACAACCCTAAACTTACCTTAAATAACCCTAAGCATACCCTTTCCGCAGTCATGCACACCTTCCCTGATATAATTACATTGTCATTGAAGCTAAAGGCAGGTATTTTGAAATAAGAAAACAGAAACAGCAGCAAAGGGTATCGGTACGCAATCAAGCTTGTTTAACACGCAAAGAATCTCTTAAAAGCAACCAATACCCGTAAACGTAAATGTAAAGTTTCAGCAATAATAAACCAAAGTATTTTATCTACTCAAGGCCTGATTACAACTCTAACCTTCTATAAAATATCCCAAGGATTCCCTTTCCACAATTGCATTTTTCACGATAATTACATTGGAGAAAAAGATAGATAATTTGAAGGGATATCAGAAAGAAATTCGGCTTAATTAAGAAGCAGAGAACCTCTAAAAAACATCCCATTGTGTCGAGTTTTTATGAACCACGAATGAATGCGGAGCTTTTTACAATTAAATTTTATTATGAATATAAACATTAGGTAGACTAACACTAAAGGGGTTATTTGAAGAGAGAGCAAAGTAGAAGGACCCTTCTTCAGTAGCTTCAGTTTCGAATTCACAATTCGTGCATTGAGACTGTTAAAATTTGATGTTCTCTGTTTAACAGTGTCTTGTGATCCTGTCGTTGAAACGGTTTAAATTCGGTATGAATAATGTTAGTTTTCCGCTCAATAGCTCCACCAATTCCTCAAAAACAATTGTCCTGGATGTCGTTGAGTCGTTCATCTTCCTCGTTCTCAATATCACAGCCCTTGTTGGTAACCTGCTGGTCTGTATGGCGTTTTACAGAAACCCCTCACTACGTACGGTCACCAATAACTACATTTTATCACTGGCCTTATCGGATCTATTCGTGGCAGTGTTCGTGATGCCTGTGTATACCGCTTCGTCGATTGAAAACAGGTGGTCTACAGGAGACATTGGTTCGACTTTAGCTTTTAACATCCTTCACATTGCTAGTGGAACTTCACTGTGGAATGTGATGCTCCTGTCAATCAACAGATATTTCCAAGTAGTGAGGCCCGAGTTGTACAGGACAATTTATTCCAAGAAGAGCTCTTTATTCATGGTGGCTACTTCATGGATAGTAACATCTTGACATTTATTGCTTACTTCTATCTTGGTATTAATTATGAAAAGAATGAATTCATTCCTACATCTCCATATATTACTTTTGCAACCAAAATTCTTTCTATTTATTATAATTTTCTTCTCGCTTTTTTTGTTTTAGTTCCTAGCTTATTTGTCGCTATCTGTTACGTGAAGGTTTATCAAACCATTCGTCAGCACAACTTGGCCGTAGCTCCGTCGTCAGTACAGGGAAACTCTTCCTACGGAGTGGAGGAAGCAAGGGTGACCAGGTTATTAACTGTAGTAGTTGTAGGTCTTTATCTCTGTTGGTTTCCAGTTATTGTTTCAAATATTTTGGAAGTTTTTGAACTGATAACACATGAAACTAAATATCGTACCTTTTACATAGAGCTCCCTACTTTTGCCAGCAGTGTTATCAACCCAATCGTTTATGGAGCAATGAATGCATCGTTTCGATCAGAATTTCTTAAAACTATTCATTGTTGAAAATCTAATTGAGAAAAGCCGCCGATCTCGGTGCATTTTTACTGGTACCAAGTGTATTTTTGTTGTTTTGAGCAATATTATCAGTGACATTGAAATACTAATCGAGATACATCCTCCCTGTATATTATATACTTTAGGAACTGTTTAAAAATAAATAGATTCTTTTTTATTATTAAACAAGTTTATAAGAAAAAGAGGGATAAATCGGTTAATATTCGCAACAATTAACAAGGTCGGCCTGAGGCTCAATAACTATGAAACTTTTACAGATACAAACAAGATTGAAAGTCGTAATTTAATTCATCGATGCCGTATAAAACACAAAACGATCTACTGTAATCTGGGCCCTGATACCAATAGCAATAAGACAAACTGAGAAGAACTTGAGGCTGTTGAGAACAACGAGCTTCGGTAAAAACTACTGATTCTTATTTTAAAAAAACGTGCACGAGCTCGAGTGAGGTGGAGCCTTAAATTTTGATCGAAGCAACCTACTTCCATTTATAAACAACTAGTTAAAAAAATGCCTAACCTCCAAGAGTAGAAAAAATGCACACTTTTTTTTTATAAGAACAACTTTATAAGAAGTTCAACGTGGCTCAAATTTGCCAAAATTCAACTGAGAACAATTTAAGAACAAGCTCAGACCGAGGCTGATAAACTAGGAAAGATTTTGTGGTAGAAAATTGGCTGAGACTCGTAATTTAACTTATAATACAGCATAAAAATAATATAAAAAGATTCACTGAAAGACTGCTCAACAAACAATGAAGGTAATTCGCCTCTATAAATTCAGCCGTACAATGCGTGTGTGGCGCAAGGCATTTCATTTTCCAATACCTTGCTTTTTCTTCAATAAAAACCGCTCACAGAAATAAGAACAATTTTAAGAAAAAATTGAGGTTGAAGTAGCCAAAAAATTAAAAACAATGAGCCTCGGCAAAATTTACAGGCTTTTATAAAAAAAAAAGGTGTGTATTTCAACATCTGGTCTTTTGTAAGTTAGTCTCCTTCGCAGCCGGCCGTTATTAGTGTCGGTCTGATTGTTGGTCCCAGGAACTCCCGGTCCCGGTCCCTCCCCACTAACGGCTGCTCACCCGAGCGCTACATTCCATTCCTTTTGTGTTGTGGTTAGCAACGTAAGCCAATCAATGTTCAGCTATTGTGTGAGATCGGCCAATCATAAAGTGCAATGATTTGTTGTGGATTTCCCGGGGAAGCTGTCAAAGTTTGTTAGTTGTCAAACCCTCGTGTTTTGGTTGAGTTTTATATTTGCGGAGTCAAATTATATGTCTATTTTTCTGAATTTATATGGATGATACGCCTAAAAAAGTCATTTGCAATAATTTATCTAGATATTTTGTTTGTTCTTCATCAGTAGAAGCGAAAGAAAGAGTCCGTATTTTTGGCCGTTCCGTATTGAGGTAGAGAGTGTCATAACCTCAGAACTTGATATCAACTTGAAAACATTCGACAATTCGCTGAATTCAAATTTATATGTATGTCTTAAGTGCTACCGAAAAGTTACTAAGATCAAGAAATTAGAAAACGATCTTCTAGAGCTCTGGAAACAACTGAAAAGAGCATACGATTGCAAGCAAGATCACCGCGTCAAGAGGCTTAAATCATCTGAAGTGGAACAAGATCTGATGACATCGAAGCGATCTTTGGCCGCCAAAGCTCTTAATTTCTCCAAACCTAGCACTTGTACTTCTTCATCTTCAAATTCTTCGTACAACCCGCTGCCTAATTTAGACAATCTTCAATTCAGTCCTATATCTGGTGCGACTACTGCTGGAGTTGGCTCGTACTTGAACAATAACAACGATAAATTCATTTAAAACAGTCCGGATCCGACACACAACATGTTAACTTGTTAACTTGTTGTTTACATGTGTAAACAACAAGTTAAACATGCGGTCGCTCCCAATGGAGCGGTTTCGAGATAAAATTACATAATTATTTCTAAAATTAAAAGTAAATGAAAGTGTTGGTTATTTCTTTTGCAATATTTGGACGCTATTAAAAGAGCGGTTTTCGACTCTTTTTAAAAACCTTTAGTTTTACGATTTCTGTCAGTAGGATTTCAGCATGATGGCGTTGACGTTCCATCTTCGGCTACTTTCACGCAACTAATCTCCAAAAATTGTTCGTAATGAGTGTGAATCATTTCGCTCAATCAGAAGCTTGCATCAAAAAACGGATCGAAATCCTTCAATGAGAACAGAGTATTTATTCTGATTTACATCTCAATGGCAAAGGTCAGATAAACGACCTCAAAGGAAACTTAACTTTAAAACATCAAAAAACGGATCAAATCCTTCAATCAGAGCAGAGTATTTGTTCGCAAATTTACAGTGAAAAACAATTTACGTTCACTTGATCTCTTCTTACCGCAGTATAACTTGCTCATGTGGCGAGAGCGATACGGGAAAACCAATGCTGGCGAGTGCGTGCTGTATTAGTGGAGATCGCGTGCCAGTGAAAAGCCTCAACCAAAACCGCTCGTTCAGGAGCGACCAAATGTCATGAAGAAATGACCAATATACTTCTTTCTATTCACGAATGACCCGCTCCTTTAGGAGCGACATTATTTGGTGTTTATTCTAAAAATTTTATGTTTTGATGATTTTGATAACATGTGTGTATTTTTATTGCCTTCATTTAATATTTTTTAATTTTAGAATGTAATTTTATTTCGAAACCGCGCCTTTAGGAGCAACTGCATGTTTAACTTTTGATGTTGTTTACATGTTGTGGGTCGGACTATTTTAAACGAATTTCTCATTGTTTATGTTCGACGTGTCACGTTGATGATTTTATTTGGTAGGCGGATTATACACTTGATAGTTTTCACAAGTTTGTACTCAACTGTAGAATACGTCCCACCCCACCTAAAAATTTTCTTTGGAAGCGTATTTTCTTGAACTAGTTCGGATTATAGCAACTTTTTGGTTGCGCCTGTGGTTTAAATGTTAAAAAGATCGCATACGGCTTTGAAAGCTTCACTCAGATCCGCCATTTTAAAAACTATTCGCGCGAAGAATGCCAATGTGAAGATCGAGCCTTCAAGAATTTTTAAGGCAACACTCTGATTGGCGGATAGTCGGGAATGGAGTGTAGCACTCGGGTGAGCAGCCGTTAGTGGGGAGGGACCGGGAGATCCTGGGACCAACAATAAGAGCGACGCTAATAACGGCTGCGAAGGAGATTATTTGTAAGTTTGATAGTCTAGATTAAAAGTTTCAAATTAATTCAGCTTTGTTTTGTGGTCTTTCAAAAGTAATTCACTTCAAATAATGTAATGAATTGTTTGAGGATAGACAAAATAAGAGTCTTTGTATTATAGACACATAGACACTTAAAGCCACATAGACACTTAAAGTTGTCTTTAAATTCCGGCTTTATTAAGTTTTCTTGTAGACAAAAATAACATATTTAAAAAAACCAGCTGAATCTTAGGTTTATGTACGTTCAGCTACAGTTTTGAACATTTTCTAATAAAAATATGCGAAAAATGCTCTCATAAGGCAAAAGGAATATTACATTCATGAAGGCTTTTCGAAAATTTCACGTTCTCAGATATCATATACCCTTAATAATAACTACTTTGATAATTGCATCTTGTCTGGTTGTTACATTGGTTAATCAAGGAAAAATTTTGAAACAAGAATATAAATTAATGTATCATAGACACCAGTAAACAACCTGATTTAATAAACAAAGAAAATTGAAAACTGAAATATGATCGAAAGGTTGGAAATCGTTTAGTTTTTAACATTTTATAGCATTTTGCATTATCTTTAATCAAAGTTTACAGACGAAATTTGCCGGACCACTCTAAAATTTTTGCGTTCTCTAATTTTGTTTAAGATCTTACTTCAGCTGCACCCGGATTGGTTCACGCTTGGAGATCCACTTCCACATTTGTGAAAATCTGAATTCCATATTCTTACTCGATGCTGTCAATCTCCGTTTGAAAGTGGCTTCAATAATAGGGGAAAAAACAAAGTTATCAAAAGTGAAAAAAACATATGTTGTTTCTATTACAAAAAAATAAATTTGCTTTACCCATGATTTGATGTTGACAATTTTATGAAAAACAGTTCTTTTATAATAAAGCAAACGTATTATTGGAATAAAAGAATGCAGTTTATTTCAGCTTTATAATTGGCACTCTTTCTCTTCAACTGATGAACAGCAAGTGCTCACAACACGCAGTGCAAGTTCTACCGATATGACATTCAATTGTTTTTTTTCAAAAGTGCAATTTAATGTAGGTGACTTCTTGCATTTGACAAAACTGCCTGAATTTTTGCATTTAATTTTGTTGAAAGTGCTAACAGCTGAATAAAAAAAATCACATTTTCCACTCTTGCCTACAAAACGCCGACGCGTCGTAAATAAAACATTCAGTGTTACAAGCTAAACAGCTTCAATTCAGTCACTGTTTCGTTCTGAAAAGACGAATCGATCAGGTTTCAAATAGATTTCCACCTGAAAGATAACATCAAAGGAAATCTTAGTTAAAACTTGAGATTAAAAATCTAAAGTCCAACTGTTGTTGAACAGAAAAATTAAAACTCTGAAGAAAACACCTCGCCGCAGTGATATATATAATAACCAATACCGTAATATATAGACAGATTTTCAATATTGTACTATAGCTAGACTTACCTTAATATTTTCAGTTCAATACCAGTATTTCATCTTGGTGTTTACAGTTAAACGATAATAAATCTATTTATTCATCTCTAAATCATGACCAATGAGAATTGATGAGATCGCAAGTGGTTGTATGACTGGTTCTACAGGCCCGTACGTACGCAGAGGGGGTACGATAGGTGCGTATCTCCCCCAGATAGATAAAATCCATGAATGAGGTGAAAGAACTTTATTACTCTTAAATTAATGAATTAGTGTAGTTTCAATGCGGGGATTCAGAATGGCCGAGTGGTAAAGCTCGTGCCTCCCGCCTCTGTGGACCCGGGATCGAATCCTGGTCTCGCATGTGGGCTGAGTTTTGTCGATCTCAATCTGACTCCGAGGGTTTTTCTCCGGGTACTCCAGTTTTCCTCCCTCAGCAAAATTGACTCCCAGCTGATTCCATCTGGCTGTGATGCTGTGCTCGTAGGTCATGCATGGA
>JAOEJH020023415.1:0-10945 GCA_025448215.2 Palythoa grandis
GGGAATCTGTAAGCATAAGAAGATAAAATTCCTATCCCCAAGCGCAAATGTAACATCCTTTATAGTTTTAAAAAGCTTTTTTTAATTCATCTGTTCTTGTTAAGATGAACAGGAAAACTTTTGGAACCATTTTAACGACTTTAAAAACTTAATTCACTTTTTCATCGATAATTGCAGTAAAAAACAAAACTATAGCTACGTGAGCGTTTGGAGTTTCAAACCTTCTCAACGCTCACTCATTAAAAGTCTTCAATAATCGAAGATGAAATTTTTATTTTTTTTACTATCGATATTTATGTCTTTTTTATGGTTTGAAATTTGCAACTTTTTTCTTACCGATCTGTATGTGCTTTGGTCAAATATCTTGTATTTTGATCCTTTATTTGGCACTACGCCTTCAAGGCGTCGTAACAGTTCACAGCGTTTTAATGTTTGATTGAAGTTGAAGGCGACGCAATGGCGCGTTCTGTAACAAAAGTCGCTACAATGTAGAACGGACGTAGCCCGGGGCGTTGAGATCACGTCACCTCCCAGAGCGCCATCTTTTGTGCTTCGATCAATAGCAAGGTACTTTGTACATGGGAAGTGGAACCTTGGTATTATACCTGCAACTATATATTTAGTATCATCAATGTACGCGTGATGATGACGACGAGGATGTTGCCTTGTTGGTGATAACAAATGGCATATTCTCATAACCAAGTCTATTATTTTACATGAGTTACGTAAATAGGAGTGAGATGCTGCTAAACTGCTTGGGCCCAAAACGGTTTATTGTACGAGCTAATCAATGCCTTATTTCCCATTACTAAGTATATTATTTTGTATAAGTTATGTAAGGAGAAGTGAGATGTTTATCAACACACTTGGGCTGATTGGGTCTCAATAAGAATTTCCACAATTAAATTTTTAAATGTTTGAGCGTTTGTTTTAGTTACCCTTTGTATCTAATATACCCGTACTCCTTACCTTGCAATTTGGTCACGTTAAAGCAAAGACTTTCGTTGGAATCAAAGTAGTGACAACAACTTGACTTGACCAGACAATCCTTCTTAGAATATTGCTTTTTCCAGTCACTGCACAAGTGATCCACGATCCATGAATCCATTGACGGACACTCTAAAAAAATAAAAATTTCCGGAAATGTTGTTTTCCAGAAAATACAAAAGCTCTCAGGAGTTGTATAATTTTATTGATCGTGCTTGCTAGGTATATCCTATAGGAGCTAGGTAATAATAATAATAATAATAATAATAACAACTTTATTAGCATTCCACGTGGTGGCTATTCTATGCTAACTGCTCAACGAGGACGGACCGAAAGCATATATGGGCGCCCATGGCTGCTGCTATACGGACCATGTGTGACCTCGGAGCACATCGTCAAGGAGGGAGGAAAACCGGAGTACCCGGAGAAAAACCCTCGGAGTCAGATAGAGATTGACAAATCTCAGCCCACGTACGGAGCCCGGTAGTCGATCCCGGGTAGCAGAGGTGGGAAGCGCGAGTGATGACCGCTACTCCGACCTCGTATGGATGGTCCTAAAGTTTAACGTTTCTTAATGCAAAAACGAGCAGAATAATAGGAATTCGATAAATTCGAAATTGATCAAACAGCTTTGTCTGTGTTTTACGAAAACAACACAAGGTTGTGAGTAGATTTTCATCGCCGTAGGATGTTTGAGCAAAGCTGGCGTTTCGAGCGTTAGTCCTTCGTCGGAGCACGTTGCTTATCATCACAGTACGTAGGATGTTTTATACAAAGCTGACGTTTCGAGCGTTAGCCCTTCGTCGGAGCACGTTGCATATCATCACAGTACGTAGGATGTCTTATACAAAGCTGACGTTTCGAGCGTTAGCCCTTCGTCCGAGCACGTTGCTTATCATCACAGTACGTAGGATGTTTTATACAAAGCTGACGTTTCGAGCGTTAGCCCTTCGTCGGAGCACGTTGCTTATCTTCGGGTTTGCAGTGTTAAGCGGATGAAAAATGTTGGTTGTCCCCAATCCATCGCAGGTTAATCCCCCGCAGAAGGTGGTTATCATTTTACCGACCTCATAGGATGGAAAGTTGAGTCAACTTTTGCGGCAAAAAGGTTACACATATGCTCGACGCTCTACAGAACAGGAGTATGAACCCGGGACCTTGTGGTTGGAGGAAAGCAGACATCTTACGGCTGTGGTAACTACGCCCGTACAAAAAGAAAGGCCTACCTGTAACTTGCAGCGACACAGCTACAGATCCAGCCATAATTATAAGGAAGGCGGAGGAACTGAATAACGGCACTGCGGGCAAAAAGGTGAATATGATTCTGCTATAAATGTTGATTAGAGTCTTTTCCAATATTTTTAAGACAGGCAGATATTTTTGGTAGCAAATTATTGCTTACCGCATTCATAAACATATGGTACCATTCAGTTTGTTTCAGATGTTTTTTTTTCTGACAAACAGGTCATCAGTATTTAGGGTATACAATTTATTGTTGACTAAAGTGTACAAAAGAAACGACTTTGATGTTCGGACAAGAAAATCCGCGAATTCCAATGTTTTGAGTTTGTAATATTTGGGCACTTCCCCGCGCAAATGTCTTTCACTGAAGCAGTTTACATCTCGATGGCTTTAGGCCTTTCGTCCACAACAATTTTAAGGTTGAGAGTTTTGTTTTTATTTTCAAAATCTTTTTATTTTCTCTATTAATCTCCATTACAAATTATCCATAATTCACTGAATAATTTGCCTTTCTTTCAGTCTTATCCAACTTTACAACAAGGTCTTTGTTGCTGATTGGGTGAACTCCGGCTTGCTGCAACTGTGCTTAGATTTCATATACATCTAAAATTCATCTAAATAATGTTCAAAATACAATGCTGGTATAGATTTAGCACTGAGCTGTTATTCATATACAGCGTTTGAATTTTTGACTAAGCAAAATATAAACTCAAAAGATTTCATAACTACTTACGCATTCTGAATTAACACTTTAGAGAAAGTTCTCCTTTCGCGTTAGGTTTTTGAAGTATCTCTCCAACAGACAAAAGATTGAACCTTTTTTGATTCAAAAATGTCTGCTTTTGAACTTCCTTTTATAGGCAAATCAGATTACGTTAGCAGCTTTCATCTAATACAAAATGTCAGTAAACACTTTTTATAGAGACTACAAAGTCAATATTACTGAAATATTACAGTCCAAGTTGTTGTAGACTTATCTTTTGACGGATATGAGACGTCGTGAAATTTAGTGTGTGATTCTTTCGGGATATTCAAAATTGGATTTTTGTTAGGGGTTTGACGGACTTTTTTAGGCCAAAGAAATGAAAAATCCATGTTTATGGCTCGCTTGTCAAGTTCATCCTGAATTTCGCATATAAAAAATTACACACGCAAAACAAACAGAAACTCTACAATTCTTTCTAATTTAAACCACAGATTCTTTATCATTTTTGATGCACAAATGCACTGAGTTGTTCCACCTCAGAGGGTCTCAAAACTCTCACATCTCTTAACGGCAAATTGAACTGTAACTGAACATTCAAAAAGCTATCACATAGTAGTAATAACATTTTTTAAAAACTACATATCTTGATCACGCATCTTTCAGTTTCTGTCCGGTGTTGTGTTCCAAATGAAAACATATTTAAGTACAGACAAATAAACCCGATCCTTTGCCCTTTGTCTTTTTTTCCAATTCTTTGCCAAACACCATAAATCACGTTTCAAACTGAATCTGCATGCAAAGTCCTGTGTCAAGAAAGATGCGAAAGATTCACGATTTTTTTTTGGACTTTTTAAAAGAATTAAAAAATCTGAAAACAATAATTGTTGCTAACCTCTTTGAAAAATAGTATTTGAATCTTACCAATCATTTGGAATAAATAAGAGGTACTTTCTGTTTAGTTCTGTACAGATGAAAAGATTGGTAGTTTGAATAACATGAAATGCGTTCTTATGGCTTTTAAGAATTTTGAACGCGGTGATTGGTCTGACGCAGACAAACGAAACACAGTGTTTAAAATCACTTGTGCATCGCGTGTCAAACTAAGGAAGTGAAAAGTTAAACATAGATTTTATGCATACTGCCAAAAAGGCTTCCCAAAACATTTTCCAAAGTGAAAAAAATGAAACAGATACTATTGTGAATAAGTGCATTGATTGAAATGCCTATAGCCAAATATTTTGAATGCTAGCTTAGGTAATGGGCCAGACGATGAAAGAAAGAATTGTATATAATCTTTGAATCCGGCGGGGTTGGAACCAACAAATTTCGGAATAGAACTGCAAGGTCCCTACCTACCGGGACTGCTGGTCGCAAATTAAGATGGTAATTAGATACATTGACTGCGTAATTGGAAAGGTAAAAAGGTAAGATTTGGTTCCTCAGAACTGATAATCAGACAATATTGCCGGGATTAAATGTAATAATAAACAATTATTGTGGACGAGGTTGAGCAAAAAATCGTGATTTGTCAGTGGCGACCAGTTTAATCAGGTTAGAGCTAGCCGAGGGCTGACGCAAATAATTAATTTGCGAGACACTGACAAATCGATATTTTACGATTATCAAGTCCAACAATTGTTTTATTATTCGATGACTGAAATTGCTTTTTCTCTATTTTGTGGGAAGCGACAAGCGGTAAGTGCACGCTGCCGCGTAATCACAGTCGATATTCTTCAGTTATCAATGAGAAAATTTATTCTGTAAGCTTCCAGGGCGAAACTACACACGAAAAGTGTCATAGTTGCATGGTAATGGTAACGGTAACGGTAATGGTAAGGGTGATGGTGACGGTAACGGTGATGATGACGGTGATGGTGATGGTGACCGTGATGGTGACGGTAATGGTGATGGTGACGGTGATGGTGACGGTGATGCTGACGGTAATGGTGATGGTGACGGTAATGGTGATGGTGACGGTAACGGTGATGGTGACGGTGATGGTGACGGTGACGGTAACGGTGATGGTAACGGTGATGGTGATGGTGATGGTAACGGTGATGGTGACGGTGATGGTGACGGTGATGGTGACGGTGATGGTAACGGTGATGGTGATGGTGCTGATAATGATGATTATGATAATTCGTTTTATTATAATAATTACAATTTCCTCAAATCTGATTGGCCCATTCTGAACTCTATTTTTCCCTATTTGCCTTGGAAAACTATCTGATAACTTGTTATCGGCTACCTGTTATCGGGACAATTAAATGAAACAATCACAATTCGGGCCTCAGCATGTTTTGCTCTTTCCTAGTTATGCATTAGCCGCTAGGCCACTAACAGTAGCACGATGTCGAGGCATTTTTACCCAGCCAGCCAGTCGAAAAATTCTTGAAAGCGGCTGGCATCGCGCTAATCCCGCGGGACACGGTGAGAATAGTATGCGTTCTCCTTCGTTAAACACAATAATATTTAGCATGTGGCAATTCTTGTATCAGTTTAATTTTGTTAACTTTTAGTTTTTTCTGAGTGCAAACTAAGAGTTTTGATAATCCCCTTCTTGTCGTGTTGCTGTGTTTGAACTTTGATCCATTACCACATAGGGAGCATCAGCATCGTTTGGAGTGTCATGTAGCCTGCACTCGTGCTGCACTGCCGGGAACACGTAACTGGAACATTCTCTGGCATTGCTGTCTTTTGGAATTTGTTCACTGTGTTTGCCTTCCTGGTCCTAAAATCAATACAAAAAGAGTAAGATTTAAAGAATATCAAAGAAAGAAAGTTGAAAATAAAGAAGTCTGATAAATCGAGAGAGTTATTAAGAGTATTTTAAAATCCCTACTAACTTAAGCTCAACACATTGATGCTGAAGTGGGCACTTCGAAACATATCTGATAGAAAATGAGTTTGAAATTAAAAAATGTTGTAATAACAATAAGAACTCCATAAATTAATATAAAAGAACAAATCTATTGGCAACAGATTTGGAAATTTAGGATTTGCGCTCTACACATGCTTATTTGTACAATTGCAAAGCAAGTTCAGAAAGGTGTATTAAGCTTTCACATTTAAGTTGTCCAAAGACGGCTGAATAAACTGGAGATTTTCTTGTGCAGCTAAAATAGAACAAACATCATTCATTTATACATGATAAAAATTAAAAAGGTAGCGGAACGGATGTGATTGTGTCTAACCTAATAAATGCATACATTATTACTCAATAATAGACGTTTCTTTCGCCTAGTATCTTTACTTACTCTTGCTTTTCTCTGCAAAGGTTGATAAACAGATTTTTTGTCTTTGTTGGCCTTTCTTAAAGAGTGGTAGTTGTTTTTTTCACTTTCAGTCGGATGCTTGGAATTGTTACTCACTACTTTCATTTTAGCTTCCGAATAGTTTATCTGTTTCTCTCCGTCATCTGTTTCTCGTGGTTTCCTGCCACCTGGCAACTAGAAAAAATAAATAGATGAACAAAAAAAATCCCCAATTGGCAGGAGACGGGCTAGAAGGCTATTTACACCAAATTGATCGGCGGGTAGAGTACTCGAACTCAGAAACTCCGGGTTATGAGTCAACGCTTTTAACCGCTCGGCCACGCTGCCTCCTGCCCTGATAACCATTTTAAAAAAGCAAGCGTCTTCGGTACTCGCATAACTTTTCCACATCGTGGATTTTGCTAGAAGACTTTGGCGCGAGTCAAGCGTCAAACTTCACATGAGCCGACATCTGGGTCAAACGCCAAACGTTATAATACAGCAAAACTTAATGCAGCAAAAACGCGGTCAGCAGGCTTTTGAAAAGCCCCAACTTATTTTTATGGTTTTCGTTGATTGACTCTGCCAAAAGTGGGTTGGTTAGTCAGCAAAAAGAAGAAGAAGAAAAAAAAGAAGAAAAACGATAGCGTAAATTATGTTCACCTCGATGGCTTGCCACAAAACATACATTACAATATTACTAAATTGTTAATTTAGGTCGGCACACGTAAATATCGACATTTGACTCAGAGTCGAACCTAAGCCGTTAATTCCAACAGATTGAGTCGACAATTCGACTGATGTTGATTCTAATATATAATTCGAGTGTAGCTTATCTTAATTTAAAGTCTGAGCTGCTATTGTACCGTCCTGTAAAATGTTATGCAGTAACGTGCTGTACTATAATGCAACGTAAAAAAGATCCCACATGGAGCGGAACGGATACCAAGTATACGTAACCCGTTGGAAGAGGCAGAGTTAAATATCAGATCCCACATGGAACGGCACGGGTACGATGTAGAGGTAACCCACTGAAAGCAACTACAGGAGAGGTAAACCAGGGCTAGTCTTTTGTGTTTTCTATACTTAAAGACATTGTATTACCCAGACAATATTACATGGCTGCGCAGAGATGCAAAATTTCTCTTGAAATATTTTTCAACACGAGAAGAGAAACTTCGCTTCTGCAATCGCTGCATCGAAAGGCGCAACATTTATATGTAGCCATAGCAAGAGTGTTCTTTTCGCGTGTGAAAATAACATGTTATCTTCACGTGTGAAAACATATTTTTGCGCTTAAGGTCATTCGGTATTTCATTGGTGTTTATATAATAAATTGCATTATGCTGCATTGCGGGACTTTTTGTTACCGAATTGCGTTGTAGTGTTGTGCAGTGCAGTATATTCTATTCTATTGTAATGTGATAAATTCTCATCGCACCATTACTAGATCAAGATAAAGAACTACTCAATCAAAATAAATGTTTTACCTTTCCAGAGGCTGTAGGCCTTAACAGTTTCTGGTATAAATCGTTCTTTTGTTCCATTTCGTGTAAAAGCGATTGGTAGGTTATGTCATTTGACGCAGTTTGGGATCTATGGGACTTTTCGAGATTCTGGTGAACATTCAGGACTGGTTCGTAAACTGGACTTTGACCTTCTTCTCTTGTCCCTTGATCTGAAATAGGAACCTCCCTTGTTAAGGAGGTGGCCTAAATGAGAGACATTTGAATCATTAATTATTTTGATATTTTTCTATAAAGAAATCTTATATCATTTTTAGTACATACGCTGAAGGTTTGAGTTGAGAATTATTAGAAAACGTTTAACTAGACAACGACGAAACTGTAAGAAAAACTAAGCCAAGTAAATGGTTTAATCCCACGAGTAACAGTAGATTGTGTTGTGTAATCGTCCGGGTTAGGGTATTAGGGCTATTGTCGGTGGTAGTCGATCATCATCAGAGTCAAGTGAGGAATTGTGTATCGGTTGAATGTACTGAATATTAATATATAATGTACTATACTAGTATTGATATTCAACTGACACACAATTCCTCACTTGAATCACATGATGACCTCCAGACGAAACATCAGTTACTACTTGCGACATCAGTCTTTCTCAAGGCTAACTACCCGGATGGTCGAAGTCGATCTACTACTATTTGTATAAATGCCAAAATAGCTAATACATGTAGTAAAAAAATATTACGATAGTGTTACTGATGATGATGATGATGATGATGATGGTGTTGGTCATGGTGTTGGTGATGGTGATGGTGATGATGTAGATAATGAAGATGATGATGTTGGTGATGGTGATGGTGATATTGATGTTGATGAAGATGCTCATGTCGAAGATATCGTCGAGTAAACCGAAATAGTTGTTGTTAAGACACTTCAAATTTATCTAATTTTTTTTATAGTGTTTACCTGGGAGTATTGTGTCTGATCATCCTGTCGAAGAGCTTCACTGTTACCATTTGTTTCATTGCTAGTGAAAGTCGCACTAGATCTCAGCTCTGCAACGAAAAATATGTATTGAGGTGACTGGGACTCAGTTTCAGTCTCACCTTGAGGAGCTAGACTGGAACGAGTATGAGATTACTGGAATACTGATGGCATGTTGAAACTGTTGAGTTTTATTCGCATCTATTTATGTTTCTGAGGATTATTTACTTAAGCTACTATTATTACTATTACTGAAGAGTATTTAGTAAAACTATTACAAATTAAATGTAAATTATTTGTTAAAATGCCGCCTGATCTGCGAAATGATAAGCCATTGCTAGCTGCTCAGATAACAACAAAGATTTGTATGCATTGACAGCGTTGTTATGCAACCAATCAACAATTTAAACTCGAGTAATTTTGCCTTGAATTAAGAAAAAATGCCCCCACTGTGAACCAATCAGCTTGGAGCAATTTTGGCCTCCTCGGCATAAATGTCAATGACGTTACTCACGAACACAATTCTTTTACATTGTGAACAGAATATTTTAACTTTATACAGAGGTTAAACGCTAAAATATTGTAAAACATAGTTAAAATGCACAAAAGCTATAAATATTAAAATTAAAATTTTAAAAAAGTGGCGACGTTTTGACGCTGACACGCACATTATCAAGCCAAGTAAAAAACAAGTGGAATACGATATTAAAAGGTAAACAATACTAAAAAAACCAATGGCACTAAACCCAAGGGTACGAGACCCAAGGGCATAAAAATTATACAAAAACCTTAGCCTTAATTGAGTCCTTTTGTGTGTTCAGATCTGGCTTCATATCTCTTATAAAAAGCATCTCATAAATAAAGCAGTAAAATTTGTTGTTACAGTTTCTTAGCGCTTTAAAGAGTTGGTCAAACTGAGGCGCTTTTGTGTCAGTATTGTGGCTAGCGAGATGTTTACTAGTTACAGAATGTTTGTGTTCTGGGATGCGTTGGTTTGAGTGCCGGTTCGCATAACCGACATAATTTGAATCACACAAATTACATTGGAAATTGTACACGACGCACTGTTTGTTAATGACAAGTGGTTTGTTTTCCTTGGGTTTCAGATCTTGGCCAATCTTTTTGCTAGTGAATACCGGTTGGAGTTTGGCACCAATTTTTGCTTGTAGAGATACCATCCTCTGCGCACTCTTTAGGGAGTTTAACATAAACAGTGGGATCAGTTTCGCAAGGAGTTTCGCGTGGTTCAATCTGGTTAAACTTACAAATTGTAGATTCAGTGAGATGGTGTGGGTAACATAATTTAGCAAACATAATGCGCAGTTTATCACATTCTTGTGCAAAGGCCTCGGTTGTTGAACTTAGACGATAGGCTCGATCGACTATTGTGTTAAGTAAACACTTCTTATAACGAATGTCCACATGGCTTTGAAAATGCAGTAATAACCCTGTGTCAGAAGGTTTCCTGTAGACCTGTGCATGTAGCCGATTATCGTTTCTTGTAATCTGCGTGCTAAGGAAAGAGATGGTTGTGTCACTTTCGAGTTCCATTGTAAAATTTAAATTGTTGTGTTGATTATTTAGAATCTCAAGAAAACGTGCCAGATTCTGCATCAGGCATGACGACAAGCGTGCCATCAACGTAACTTCGGTAGAACTGAGGGATCATATTTGTATTTTCTAGCTGATTTTCAGAATTTCACATGAAGACATGAAAGATCACCTAACAGAACGTCTTGACATTTCTATCTCTCTTCAGTTAATTCAGTTTAATGGTGAATTGTACTTGTACGAGCAAATCGAAGGAGTTGCCACGGGATCTCCCTTGGGCCCCTGCTAGCCAATGTCTTCATGTGCCATTTTGAAAATCAGCTATATAAGCTGTATAAAGTTATTATATAAGTCTTTTCTCGACACAATGTTTCTCATTTCAGAATTCTTTTGAGATATAAGACAGTTGTACCTGAAGATTTCTTTGTCTTGATGACTCTTTTTCTGTTAGACATAAAAAAAGCATTTTAGATTTGAATTATTGATGTGCTTGAAACAAATTTTCTAATGGTTAAAAAAACAACATAAAACCCCTCTTTACATCATAAGTTAATTAAGAGATTCATACTAAACTTGATCACAGTTCTGCTTTTTATCATTATATCATTACATCATTACATCATTGTATCATTATATTATTATAAGCATTTTTTTGACAGGGCTAACTAATAAAACCAATGGGAGGGGATGTCTTAAACAAGAATGAAGAATGAACGGCACAATTTTATAATTCTATAAGAAGCTATAGTTAATTT
>JAOEJH020023518.1:0-10945 GCA_025448215.2 Palythoa grandis
AGTGGTAAAGACGGTGTCCCCAATTAGTAGGCCTTCGGCCGGCTAAATACATTGACACCTAAATAAAGTTATTATTAAAGTTATTATTATTATTCAACACTTGAAATCGTTTATTCTTGTCCGACAACTTTATCGACATCTTAGTTCGGTTTTGGCACAATTGCAAATGCAGCTTGCAAATACAATTTGAATCATGAACGAAATCAACTAACAAGCTAAACAAAACAAGGTGACTTTCTAAATCTTTAGTCGCTTCTAAACTCTTACTCTTATATGAAATCTCAAAAAATGCATGCTAACAAGATTATTTAAAAAACAGTTCAAACGTTCTTAGTAATATAGTGTACCACAAACCGAGGGTGAACTTACCAATCTGCCGTACTATGCAAAAAAAAAACTGATGAAACTAATTTTGATAAAAATCAGGACAGCATGGCAAAAATCTTTCATCAGTTTAAACTAAACCTACGTGTCCACAACAATCAGTGTTAACCAAGAATAATAGTGACTTAAAGTGTGGTTAAATATACCCATACCCCACTATGTCTAACTGAGACTGAGCCCTAGATGTCAAGAATTAGGCCCACATCAAGAAAAAATTATTGTTTTGATGGGAATTGAATTTTCGTACAACTGGATCAGCGTACCTAGGTAACTGTAGAATCCAGGATCCACAAACTTCACCAACGTTGCCAACTGCTGTAGCTGAGTTTTCATTCCCTCTTGACTCATGTCAAAGTTATGTGCCTGGGAGAAGACAAATGCAGTGAATTAGTTTTTAGTTAAAGTTCAAGGACCCTAATACACAAAATTTCAATGCCTGCAACGCGCTTTTTCAGGGCGGTTCTCACCTGAGAACAACCGAGCTTCACCCACCTTCCATAAGTTTACAGACATATTTTAGGTTTGATTAATTCCTAATGGCTGCAGGTCAGGACCGAAACGTGATAAAAACATTTTGAAGGGTTGGCACACCAACCAAGTAATATATCTCTAATAAAAGTACACTATCATTTCTTGATCTCAAAAACAAAACCCTGAAATCGGGTTTCGCTCATAAAAGAAGGGTTTGTCAAAAGTTTGCTGGATTTGAATTAATTTCCAAAAGCTAAACCAAAAAATGCTAGCTAGCTAAACCTTCTGTGAGCCTCAGTGGCCCATTGAAGCCGGCGCTTATCTCCAGTTTCTGTACTGTTAAACAGACGGGAATCATTGCAAGTGACTCCCCCTGGATGGGACACTAATCGGACACAGGTTAGCCCCCAGCAGAAGCTGGTACTCATTTCGCCAACCCTGTAAGGATGGAAAGCTGAGTCAACGTTTGGCGGAAAGAAGGTCACACAATTTTTCAACACTCGGCGGTGCCAGTGTTTGAACCCTGGGATCTTGAGGTTGGGAAAGCAGAGATGTTACCACTGCGCAAACCATACCACCATAATTTCCAAAAGCCACAATGAAATTGCGTGTGCTCACCAGTTTACTCATGAGACCAACAAAACACCAAAATGCGTCAATTTCATCCTCCATGATCAGCAACACAGGAGCCAAGAGGTCACTCATTCCCTGGACATACCCTATTTATACACAAAAAACAAGCGACATAAAAAAAGAACTGTTAACTTAGCTTTCCCTAAAGGAAAATATTAATAAAACGTGAATCATAGGGGACTACAGAACATACCATCATTATATATCAAGGGGAGGGGGGCGGTAACCACAAAGTGCGAGGATATCCACTTAGGGTGGTCCCAACCTTGTACCCAAGGTTTTTCCTTCAGGGGAGAGAAAGACCCTGGTTCGAGCTGGTCACGTGAGTTGGTGAAAAAAAACTACGGGAGGGTCTCCCTTCCCTTGAACTTTTGTTGCTGTGTGTGTTTTGGTACAGCTGCTTCGTAATATTCATTTCTGTCAATGTCAGAATGAGGCAGGTTTGGTGGTTGATTTCTTGAGGACAGTTAAAATACTATCCTACCCATACACATACCATAACTGTCCTATTGGCATTTTCTACCTTTGTTGGCCCTACCACATGTATGATTTTCTTTTACCAAGTGGTTTCTGCGTTACACGTGACCAGCTCTAACCAGGGTTTTTCTCTCCCCTCAGGCAAGAGCCTGGGTAAGAGGTTGAGAGTGGTCCAAGGATATGCTCCACCAGAAAGTTTTGAATCTTTTAAAATTCCTCTGAAATTTCTGGATATCCCTCTATTGTAGATGGTCCATGGATAGGGCACAAATCCACTGTGAGTTAACTTGCATCAGAAACTGGTATTATTTTATACAAGTTGGGTAAAGTGTCTTGCTGAAGCCTGGTTTTCATGTGTTTGGAAAATCCCCGATAATAGGCAATTTTGGTGTTTCCCGAAAGTCCCAGATAAGACTTTCTGACCTATGAGAAAACAGCATATCCTTCAATCCTGATCATCTGGGATAATCAGTGAGATTATAAAGATAGTGAGATAGAAAGAGTTTCTATTTTGCGACGAATCCCAAAGAATCTCTGATTTTGCAACGTAGCTGACTTACAAGAACGTATGTCAGGGCCATCTGTCGGGAAAAATTGCTGTCCCCGATCATCTGGGATTTTCCGGATATATGAAAACCAGCCTTAAAAGACATGATAGTGGTTCTGGTAGGGTTTGTACTCGAAATCTTTGAGACCTCACACCTTTCTGATTATGATTCAGACATATCAACTGACAAGGCAAGATCATGAATCTCTATGTACACAAATCAATACCATAATTTGGTCAGATGAAAATTTTAAATATAAAAACAAGGCCGTATAGTAGTAGGTGATAAACTTATAGCTCAGCAGTGGTGGAACAAGTAATGTGTGAGTAACTCACCCAGATCAAAGTTGTACATGCAATACGTCATCAGAATATCAAATAACTTGCAAAGATTGGGATTCTCGTCCCCAGAGTAGAAAGGATGTGTTCTGTCTGTTCTGTGAACATCTTTCGCTGTCAACACCACAGGAAATCAAAATAGAAATATCAGCTTTGAAATAAAATGAGATCTTAACGGTTTCATAAGCAGTGAAACTGGTTGTTGTTATAATGTGTTGCTTGTATATTATGGGTAACATGAGAATTTTCAGCAAAATTAATGATCTAACTAAACTGACTGTTATACCTTAATTTCATGCAGATGTCGCAATTTTAGGTTCGTATGTAAATAAAACTGTATGCTAAACAGCACACACTAACCACACACTCATTCTACAATACTTCTGTAAAAGTATATGTGAAAATAAATAGACTCACTTGTGTCGTTGTCATTTTATGCGGTTAGTTTTATGAAAACGATGCTGAAATGTCAGGTATAAACAAAGGCTTGTATGTTAACCAGGGTTACAAAGGGTTATTTGGTGATCCGTTATTGCACTAATATTAGGCTTATGATTCGTTATGAGATGTTATGAGATTATGTCACAAGATCTATATCAAAATGATCCATTTTGAAGGTAACAATTACCACAAACTCACACACTCACCAATACTTTTATAAAAGTATAGTGCAGAAGTAAAGATATTATCTACACTCATCCACTCACTTGTTCTTGCTTGCTCGCTCACTTACTCACTCATTCATTCATTCATTCATTCACTTACTCACTCACTCTCTCACACACACTCACACACTCACCAATGTTTTTATAAAAGTATAATGCAGAAGTAAAGATATTATCTACACTCATCCACTCACTTGTTCTTGCTTGCTCGCTCACTTACTCACTCATTCATTCATTCATTCATTCACTTACTCACTCACTCTCTCACACACACTCACACACTCACCAATGTTTTTATAAAAGTATAATGCAGAAGTAAAGATATTATCAACACTAACCCACTCACATATCTTCTTGCTTGCTCGCTCACTCACTCACTCATTTATTCATTCATTCATTCACTCACTCACTCATTCATTCATTCATTCATTCACTCACTCTCACACTCACTCACTCACTCACTCACTCACTCATTCATTCACTCACTCCCTCAGTCACATACTCACTCATTCACTCACTCATTCACTTACATACTCACTTACCCACTCACTCACCCACCCACTCACTCACTCACTCACTTATCCTTTTGTCCCAATTTCGGAGGCACAAGGCTACGCTTACCATACACTGGGCATTATAATTGTTAAATGGTGAAAGTGAGTGTACGTCTAACGGCATTTAATAGGTCCACTGTATGTCTGACGATAATTCAACAAAAACTTTCAAAGTAAAAGCGTGCGAGGCCATTGGTTAGAATCGATCACATGATGTTCACTCGTGGGGCAAATATCAACGAATACAACAAGGCAAATATTGCTGCCAAGCGAAAGCCTACGAAAGAGCAACTCAGTTGTTATATCTTAGATTGAAATTGATTGAGATTTTAACCTCTAGGATCGGGACCACATCAAAAGAAATGAAGACAGAACTCATAAACAGTTTAGTGTCTAAAACACAGAATTCTACAATGTTTTCCTTTAAATATTTTCAACAGTGCCCACCGTTTGCTCAGTGAGAAAATTATAGTTTGATCATAAACAAATGGACCTTCTCAACGCTATTTTTTTTTGTTATATAGCTAGTGCATTTCGACTCGAATGCGCACTCTGGTTGGCTAAATCAAGGTCATGTGGATAAGTTCAAATCAAATGTTACCCGGCTGGTTAACATTGCTGTTGCGTGTCACATTTGAGAATTGGAAAACTTAATAACTGTGGTTTATTTTGTTTATGCTATATAACAAAACACTTAATGACTGCTCCCTCGGGAGACATCTGTTTTGTTTCCCTCGAATCTTGATGTTTCCCTCGACTTCGTCTCGGGAAACATTGAGATTCTCAGGAAACAAAACAGATGTTTCCCTCGTGATCAGTCATTAAGTGTATAGTATCGAGATATGCAGGGCCTCAGTTGAAAAATTGTCTATAAAGTTTCACATGTTTCAAATGTTCACTTTTCTGACAAGTTTTCAGCCTTGGGCCTGTATAGCTCGATAGAAAAAAGCGTTCAGGAGGTTTATTAACAAAATACTATTTCAAAACATCTTGTAGAATAAATTCTTAGTTTCATTTGAAATGAAATTTCACATAGTACCACAAAACTTAAAACACAGTAAAACACATTAAAGCACATGCACAACTTAATGTTATCTGGACAATTGCTATATTCACATAGTACCGCAACACTTAGAAATTAAAGCACATGCACAGCTTAATGTTATCTGGACAAGTACTATATTAAGTAATTTATAGCCTTCAAACAAAAGTTAGCTTTCTTCTAATTAAAAGATGATAGCCTAAAAACAATCAAGTAAGCTTTGTGAGATGATTTACAACTTTAAATGGATCACGTCTTTCTGAAATTACCAATTTAGCAAATACAAGATCCACTTCTACTGTGAATGAAAATATTTTTTCGTGCTATTTAATATACATTTTGTTTATTTCAACCTTTTTTGAAACAACTGTGTTCAGAATTTCTAACAAAGCGATAGTGATTTCATCTCTATTAACTATAACAGATTGGAAAGACTTTAGATACAAACCTATCAGCTCTTTTCGACACCTAAGTTCTGAGAAATGGCTTTCTTGCTTTGCAGACATGGACTGCCACTGCCACTTCATTGTCTTGTACTCCTCACTGTTCACATTTGGAAATTAGTAAAAATGGAATTTAACGTTAGTCCCTGTTCATTTTTTTAATCAAAGCCTCAGGTTTTCAGAAATTCTGTATTCACTAAATCCAGCAGAGTCTTCAATTTCATTTCGAAAAACCAAACAAAAACGTTGCGAAGTGCTGAAGTTATTGACAAGAAACCCAAACTTCAAACTTGTTTGAAAAGCACTATAATTTCACTGATGTCAAAAGCTCGCCAAAACACTTGAGTGTAGATTTCTTCGAGTTCAGGATACTTACGTTGATATACAGGACATTATTGATAACATTTCTAAGCAGAAGGAGTAGTAGTAGAAGTAGCAATAGAAGTAGTCTTATAAGTATTTGTAGAAGTAGTCATTATTTATTGATTGATTTATATATCTTCTTAATTACTGTTTTGTATATCTGAAAAGAGTAACATATTTCAGTATAATGTAATATAGTTAGCGTCCACAAACTGGCTGCCATGACAAGCTTTGCTATTTGCAGCCAGTGTGCATGTTTTCTATATGTAAGTTGTAAAACAATAAAGATTGATTGATTGATTGGATTGATAAATGACAACTTTCGCTGGAGTAAAAGTTTAAAAAATCATTTTGACTCATATATCCAGTGGTTTGTATTTAACAAAATAACTATTCCACTCACATTTTGTCGGATATCAGGTGGGAATAGCGACCTTGGCAGTTCACGCCATAGTCGACTATCTATCACCTCATATCCAATGTGCGTTCATGGAAAATTACAACTTAATTATAAGCAAATAAAGAGATGTCAACAGATTTTCTCCCGAAAAGCCACAAGAACTGCCGATCTTCAGTCAGAAGAAAAATGAGAGCAATTATGGCGACAGCGAACAGAAAACAGTGGGCTTTAAAACTTTTCTTCTGCAAATTACAGAGCTTTTCAAATGTTTATGTTTCAACTACTTTATATTTTCAAGTGTTAGATTTTAATTTACAGATTAATTTGACGAAATTGTCAAAGAGCAAGCTTGTTTTCATGTTTTACTATATCTGAACACGCTTAAAAATTTTATCTGACATATCTGAAATGGGAATCATAAGATGCATATGATAAACAGAAAACACCATGGAAAGTGCTTTGTACAGTTTTTATTCACCCGTTTCTGCGCACACTCATTCGTTTTATGGTACTTCATGACTCATGTTCAAGTAAAAACCATATGCGCACACTTTCCATGAGGTATACTAAAATAATATTAACTGCTTTTATTATAAAATAATTATTAAAGAACGGGTTTTGTGTTAGAATTAGATCAAAACTGCTTACTCTCTGGTGCCAATGATGGTCTGCCTGGAGGTGTATGTGCATCCATATTTGTAATATCCAAGTAAGAACTTCCACACCTCTTTCCTAACTGAGTTTTCCACACCCTGCCAAGAAATGACAGCACACAGATTCAGTTGTGTAAGAAAATACACACTCTGCTGAACTATCAAAAACTAATAGTGTAATTAGTGTGATGCACGAGGGACTGTGTGCTACTATCAAAAACTGATAGTGTAATTAGTC
Source organism: Palythoa grandis (assembly GCA_025448215.2). NCBI lineage: Eukaryota > Metazoa > Cnidaria > Anthozoa > Zoantharia > Sphenopidae > Palythoa > Palythoa grandis. Next base: position 7,210 of record JAOEJH020023518.1, read on the forward strand.
TAACTGATGCACGACTGACTGTGTGCTACTACCAAAAACTGATAGTGTAATTAGTCTAATTGATGCATGACTGACCCTGTGCCACTATCAAAACCTGATAGTCTAATTAATCTAATTGATGGATAACTGACTGTGTGCCCCAATATTTCTCCACTTAGTTTGTTAGTAGGGCGAAAGTATACAGCAGGAAAACTTGTGGCTCGCAGATGTTGAATATTCCCCTTTTAAATCTGCTTCAGGTCAAAAAAAAAATTCTTACAGAATAATTATTGTTATTCTTTGGAATTAATTAGAGCATTCTATCATGCTTATCAAGGCAGTAACAAGTTTTAAATGCACGTTCAGAAGTGAACTTCTTGAGTGGTTCAAACAATCACAGTGTACAGTGTGTTTCTATCCTCTATAAGCACGTAGATTATGCAAGAGCTTGCCACCTAAACTTCTGTCACATTAATAACCATTTTTACATTCAATCCCCACAAAACCTATTTCAATGTAGTTTTTTTTATATTGACCTATTTTAATACTACTTTTTTTCCTTGTAATTGTCACTGAAAAGCCCCCTTGACGAGTGTCAATTAAGTTTACCTTTACTTATGAATTTGATTTTGCCAATTTGCAACATAAATTACAAACAGATTCTCTCCAGGGTTTTAGTTTAAAACGTACCCCTCTAAATATTCTTTCATGCAACTTCTTTATGTTGAGAACTCTCCCGCTCTTGTCAAGCATTGCCCTCCATTCTTCTTCCTGCATGGGGGACTCTCGTTTGATCTCTGGCAACTCACCAAGATCGGTCTGAAACCGAAAAAACGTATGACTTGCAATGATATCAGTAGACACTGTCTTGCCTTTGATTAACAGTTAAAGTGCAGTGCACAATTGAAGAAATTGATGAGTGCCGTGTATGGGATCCCTGTGGTCCACAGGCCAGGTTGCATGGCATGATTGTAAGTGCACAAAATGAGAAACAATATAGTTTGGCATTAACAATCCAAAGCTATCTTATCGAAATATCATACTACACTGAGCTTTTTTTACCTTGAGAGGCATTTTTCTCAACAAGATGACGTTTCGTCTGCATACAAACAATATCAGTATAAAATTATACCTTTTCTGGCAGTGTGTGGCTCATTGGTTCACAGGAGCCTAAGTCTTCAAACTCAGCATCCTTTCTTGGGCTGACTGGCAATGTTTTCTGGGAAGGGGTTGGTTCCTGTTCTTTCTCCTGCCCACTTTGCACCATGTCATCAAACATATCGCGCACAACCTTGGTGACTTTAGGCAGTGCATCCATTCCATAGGAGTAGGCAAAGTTTAGAATTTTCTGTTTGAAAAATAAACACTAAAATTAAACAACCCTGAACGTTCTACAAGAAAGATTTTACATGAGTATATCTGTCTATTTACTCTTGGAGCACACGTGGCAAAGGGGCTGTATTTCCCAGACATTTCATTTAACATAAAACTGGTTTGGCAAATATGTAATATCATCATTTTTTTAATAAAATAATTTTTACATATGCATTGTACTTGAGGTGAGATAATATTTCATATGACTTCTTTTCTGAAACCAAATGATTGATATGGACATACTGGTGGCTGGTCTCAAAATATTAATCAATTTCTGGAAAGTGGCTGGTCTTATTGACTGGCCAAAGAGATTTAAGCCTATTTATATTTGATTTCTGACTGGTCAAAACATTGAAAAAAGGGTTTTAATGAATGACAAAATAAACTGGAAGAATCAACTGCAGGTAAGCTTTCAATAATTGAGTTCATCTGGTTTTGTCTTTTCAAGGTCATTTTTATTTAAAATTAGTTTTCTAAAATTCCTAGACCTTTCTTGAATTTAACAGGATATATGAACCTTGTACTTAAGGAACTCATATGTTCTCCCCTCACATTTCAAAACTTTTGACAGCATCTTCTCATTACCTAAACCTAAGCCCAAAATTAATGACGCATATGGTACTTACTGGCATGTAAGATGAGGTGTTTGACTGCCCATCTGTGTAGAGCCGTAATTGGTCAAATGATTTCCGCAAAGCCACATCATCATCATCTACTATATACAGCTTTGGGTTCTTGGGTGACCTACAATAAGACATACATCAGTGAAAACCTCCATCATTCACTTTGATATTATTATTATTATTACTATTACTATTATTATTATTATTACTAATATTATTATTATTATTATTATTATTATTATTATATACCAAATTATCATCATGGTGTTTGGGATTACAGAGTTTTACTAAATAACCTAACTGGGATCATTGCTAAAGTCAACGAGAACAGCAAAAAGGAAAATACATTTGAATTCATGATGGCAAGCGACAGTTTGTGAGTACCTGTTTAAAAATACTGTAATTTTCAAAACAGGTCTTTCGTTTTGGTTTTTGGTACAATTACAAATGTTACGCAACATAAGTGCTGCAGTCTTGAAATGGATATAAAGTTAAGCTGTTTGGCTTTCTTCTGTTCACAAATGGTCATGAAAAGAAAAAATCACATTGTTGATAGATTAAGTTGATACAAAAAAGGAAGGTTCAGTTAAAATTACAGAATTGATAATTTTTACTTTCCATAAAAAGTGAAGCAAATGCTATGCACTCCCAAAGTTCTTTACTTCTACTTTTATACACTGTGCATGGTACATTTACACATTGCAAACCAAACTTTACCGAAGCTTTCAAAATTAACACAGACATGAAAGGTTATACTTACGCTTCTTGTGCTTAGTAACCTACCACAACCACATTTAACTCTGTAGACAGATACTGCTATGTGCACAAGGAAATGATAATGTTGGATACAAGATCAACAAGAAGTGCCCGCAGCTCTGTGCACAGCTGTTCTTGTTGATTTAGTAATATGGGACAAATGGAGAAGGAAAGAAGTTGCAGAAACATGGTGCATAGTAGAGGGGATCATTTCCCAAAGGAATGTGATGCAAAACATGTTAACCAGTTCCAGCAAATCTCACAACTGAACATCGATGAAAAAATCACGTTTGGTGTGATTGTGAATGGTGTAATCGAGTTTGTGCCTTTTCACTGCCTTGTCATTGGAGACCGATTTTGTTTCGTGGTTAAAGCTTGTTTCACGTTCAGTCTCATTTCTCACCCTGATGACAATTTTTTCCCCCTTTTTTCCTCCTGATAAACAACAATTTCACCCTGATGACATTCTCTCCGACTCTAGTCTCATTTGAGACCGATTATGTTTCGTGATCAAAGTTTGTTTCACGTTCAGTCTCATTTCTCACCCTGATGACAAATTTTTCACCCTCATAAAACAAAAAAATTTCACCCTGATCAAATTTTTTCCTCCTGATAAACAACAATTTCACCCTGATAACATTCTCTTCGCCTTGTCGTTCGCGACCGCTTTTGTACCTTGATCAACGTTTGTTTCACGTTCATGCTCAGTTTTCACCCTGATGACAAATTTTTCCCCCTCATAAAACAAAAATTTTAACCTGATCAAACTTTTTCCTCCTGATAAACAGCAATTTCACCTTGAAAACCTTTTCGCTGCCTTGTCATTGGAGACCGATTTTGTTTCGTGATTAAAGTTTGTTTCACGTTCAGTCTCATTTCTCACCCTGATGACAATTTTTTTCCCCCTCATAAAACAAAAATTTCACCCTGATCAAACTTTTTCCTCCTGATAAACAACAATTTCACCCTGATGACATTCTCTCCGACTCTAGTCTCATTTGAGA
>JAOEJH020023724.1:0-10938 GCA_025448215.2 Palythoa grandis
CAGGCTGACAATAAGAGAAAAATGACCAAACATTTATCATTGATTTATTTCAGTTCATTACATGGTTGATGCTTAAGTAATACATGGGGACAGAGTTGGATTGATCGTAATACATGTATTTTTTTGTAATAGAATTAGAAACTAGTTTTACCAAAGGGTCCCAAAGCTGGCTTAAGTCGCACAAAGTTGCCTTGAGTCGCACAAAGTTGCCTTGAGTCGCACAAAGTTGCCTTGAGTCGCACAAAGTTGGCTTAAGTCACACAAAGTTGGCTTAAGTCGCACAAAGTTGGCTTAAGTCGCACAAAGTTGCCTTAAGTCACACAAAGTTGCCTTGAGTTGCACAAAGTTGGCTTAAGTCACACAAAGTTGGCTTAAGTCACACAAAGTTGGCTTAAGTCGCACAAAGTTGGCTTGAGTTGCACAAAGTTGGCTTAAGTCACACAAAGTTGGCTTAAGTCACACAAAGTTGCCTTGAGTTGCACAAAGTTGGCTTAAGTCACACAAAGTTGGCTTAAGTCACACAAAGTTGGCTTAAGTCGCACAAAGTTGGCTTAAGTCACACAAAGTTGGCTTAAGTCGCACAAAGTTGGCTTAAGTCACACAAAGTTGGCTTAAGTCACACAAAGTTGCCTTAAGTCGCACAAAGTTGGCTTAAGTCGCACAAAGTTGGCTTAAGTCGCACAAAGTTGCCTTGAGTCGCACAAAGTTGCCTTAAGTCACACAAAGTTGGCTTAAGTCACACAAAGTTGGCTTAAGTCACACAAAGTTGGCTTAAGTCGCACAAAGTTAGCTTAAGTCACACAAAGTTGGCTTAAGTCACACAAAGTTGGCTTAAGTCACACAAACTTGGCTTAAGTCACACAAAGTTGGTTTAAGTCGCACAAAGTTGCCTTAAGTCACACAAAGTTGGCTTAAGTCGCACAAAGTTGGCTTAAGTCACACAAAGTTGGCTTAAGTCACACAAAGTTGGCTTAAGTCACACAAAGTTGGCTTAAGTCACACAAAGTTGGCTTGAGTCGCACAAAGTTGCCTTGAGTTGCACAAAGTTGGCTTAAGTCGCACAAAGTTGCCTTAAGTCACACAAGGTTGGCTTGAGTCGCACAAAGTTGGCTAAAGTCGCACAAAGTTGCCTTGAGTTGCACAAAGTTGCCTTAAGTTGCACAAAGTTGCCTTAAGTCACACAAAGTTGGCTTGAGTCGCACAAAGTTGGCTTAAGTCGCACAAAGTTGGCTTAAGTTGCACAAAGTTGGCTTAAGTCACACAAAGTTGGCTTAAGTCACACAAAGTTGGCTTAAGTCACACAAAGTTGCCTTGAGTTGCACAAAGTTGCCTTGAGTTGCACAAAGTTGCCTTAAGTCACACAAAGTTGCCTTAAGTCACACAAAGTTGCCTTAAGTCGCACAAAGTTGCCTTAAGTCACACAAAGTTGCCTTAAGTCACACAAAGTTGCCTTAAGTCGCACAAAGTTGGCTTAAGTCGCACAAAGTTGGCTTAAGTCGCACAAAGTTAGCTTAAGTCACACAAAGTTGGCTTAAGTCACACAAAGTTGGCTTAAGTCACACAAAGTTGGCTTAAATCACACAAAGTTGGCTTAAGTCACACAAAGTTGGCTTAAGTCACACAAAGTTGGCTTAAATCACACAAAGTTGGCTTAAGTCACACAAAGTTGGCTTAAGTCGCACAAAGTTACCTTAAGTTGCATAAAGTGTTTTGTGTCGCACAAAGTTGGCAAAAGCTGCATAAAGTTCACTTGAGTCGCACAAAGCTACCTTGAGTCGCACTAAGTTGCCTTGAGTCTCCCAAAGTTGCCTTAAGTCGCTTTAAGTTGCCTTGAGTCACACAAAGTTAATTTAAGTTTCACAAAGTTTACTTGGATTACATGTACACAAAGTTGGCTTAAGTAGCACAAACTCGCTGTACTATACATTGCTCAAAGTTGTCTTAAGTTGCCTAAAGGCGCTTTAAGTTACGATGATTTTGGGTTCCAGAGGAGGGCTAAACAAAGTAATGCTTGCTTCTTTCCCTTTAACATAGCTAAAGGTAAAGGTAAAAGATAACTTTTATTTAACGTCAGTAGTTCCATCAGTTCATATAGCTGGTATCAATGGTAGCCGACGGTGCGCCCTTTGCTCCCTCCCTCTGTCAGTACTCCGTTTTACGGGTATTAGCTAAAGCTACACAGACCAGTCAGAGGAAAGTTGAAACAGACGTTGGAGTCACTGAGAATCGAACTGGGGACCTCCAGCACAGAAGGCAAGGCACTTACCAACTGTGCTACACGTCTGCTCCATACGTATTTTTTTTCTTTTATGCCATTATGTATGTCTTTGCAGTAGTCTTTAATAAATTGTTCACAAAATCCCATCTTGAAATTTATCAGAATTAACTAAATATACCCAGGGCTTCGAGGAGAGTGTTGAGTACAACGAAGAGAGAGCATTTGCTGGAACAGGACAGGAACTGTATCGGCAAATCATGATCAGAAAAGCATGGCTAGACGTCAGAGACTCACTCCAAGGTATAAATCTCTCATTTTCAACACACTGTGCTGTAGCCTACCCTAACCCCCGCGTTCTGCGGCCCCTTTTTATGTTGTTACGAACGTAAGTTCTGACAGTAAGGCATTTGATTTCTCTTAGACATTTTTACAGTTGATGATTGTTTCACACAGACAATTCTTAGTAGCAGCTTTTCTCACAATCATGGAAATTCAGCAAGTTTTGGAAATCAAAATACTTTTTCCAGGTCTGGGAGACCGGGTCTAGAAAATAAATTTAATATATGTAAAAAGTTGTTCTTTATCAGATTTAAAAGAGCCACAGCTTGACCTAATTTACATTCATGTCTAAGGAAAAATTGTTAAATACAGCAGAAGGATTAGAATAAACTTCTGGTACACCGTTTGCTATTCAGTACGAGAAAATATGCATTCATTTGCTTCAAACGTCAGTCAAAGCGGTACTGATCATCGCCAATTGTTAGAAAGTGACGTCCCAGCAAAACCGGTTGAACCAGAACAGAACTAGTTTTCAAAGAGAAAATCGAGAGAGTTCACGCACTCAGTTTTTCTTGAGAAGTTTTGAGTATAGCTCGTCAAGTAGTTGTGATCCAGATTTGATAAGAACTCGTTAACGGAGTGTGACTCTTGTGAATTTTATCGTGGAAAAGAATCTGGATTCTTCGTGAGGAAATAAATCGTATTTCTGAGTTACTTTGAGTAGTTAGTTAATTTCAAATCTGAACAGGCATGAACTATATATGTCGCTGAAAAAGAAAAGCAGAATAGTTACTGTTCATCAGCAGGATACCTATCACCAATCTCACCTTTGTTTTCGGTGAGCTGATTCCTGATTCGTTGCAAGTGCGTTTTTTTTTCACATTCCGTGAGCCTGGAATTTTCAAAACGGTCTTGAAAAGGTCTAGAAATCACAAATCAAATGTCTGTACAAACCCTGTAGTATTCTCAAATAGATTTGGGCTTTTACTTATGACAGAACCTGAACAAGAAACAGGGGAAAGCTTCTGTGAGATGTCCGCTAGTGAACAAGTGTGGGAGGGAGAACCACCGCCCGAAGGTGTCTCATCGTGGACAGATCGCCTCCCCCCCTCCCTGGTTGGTACCCGGTCCTCTCCCAGAAAAACTCCTCACTCCTCACCTGTGAAGTCTGACGGCAGAATTTCATCCCCAGAAGTCTCTCCTTCAAAAGTTAGTACAAGAATAGTTATTATTATTCATTATTCATTATTCATTATTATTCTTTTTTGTATTTAATTAACGAGAAAAACAAACGCGAACAACATTTTACAACGTTTCGACATTGTCTGATGTCATTATCAAGTAAAGTGATTTAATTGTGACAGAGTATATATACAATACGGTTCTATAATACAATAGTTACGTAAATCACAGAGAATTTTCGGTATATAGCATACAATGTGGTTCAACAGACAATAACAATACAGTACAATAGAGTAAGAATTTTCAGTGAACAAAACAGTTATGAACGCTTAACGTTCAGTCTGACTCTGTGCGAGCAAAACTATTTGCACAATTTGTTTCGTTCACCAAAAATTTCTCTCTGTCAGCAAACTTTTTTTCATAACTGTTTTTTTCACTGAAAGTAAAGTAAACATTTGTTTCTCGTGCCAGTAGTTTTAAACTTATAACAAGCATTTGAAGATGGTCATTGACTTAATCCACGGATGAGATGGTTCACAAGCAGCCCTTTGATTATATTTCCTATAGTTTTGCATGTGATATTGAGCTATAAAGCAAAGAAAATTGCCCTTCGAGTTGTTGCCCAATTGTTTGCTGGTGTTTCTTGATTGTTTATCTTAATCTTGGTTTACCGTAACCTTAACATTCAGTAGAATAGAACATAGACTACTGAGACCGTGTTATACCCTACCGGGGGTTTTGACCTACGAGTCACTGCGACACTCTATACGAAGGTAACCTACAACGAACATACGCGACACGTGTTGTTGTTCCGTATAACCGAACCTACGATAAGATACTCTAACAATTTAACGTGGCGTAGCATAGATATACGCTTTATTTATAAGAACAACTTTATAAGAACGAGGCAATTTAAGAACAAGCTCAGGATGAAACTCAATAACTAGGAAAGTTTTTGTGGTAGAAAATTGACTGAAACTTGTAATTTAACTTAGCGATACAGCATAAAACATAAAAAGATTCCCTGTAAAGACTGCTCAACAAACAATGAAGGTAGTTCGCCTCAAAATTCAGCCGTACAAATTTTACAGTACATGTGCGGTGCAAGGCGTTTCATTTTCCAATACCTTGTTTTTATTTTGTTTTTTCTTCAATAAAAACCACCCACAGAAATAAGAACAATCTTAAGAACAAATTGAGGCTGAAGTCGCCAAAAAATTAAGAACAATGAGCCTCGGCAAAATTTACTGGTTCTTATAAAAAAAAAAAAGCGCGTAGAGTACTGAGGAACATGTAGGGTTGTTGTGTGCGCATGTGCAAATTAAAAAAATAGAGAAAGCTGAGGAACGACTGATTCAGCTGTGATCTAAGTGACCAAAGTCGTTGACAGCTCATGTTAACCGAACAGCTAGGCAATCTCGTCAACAGACATTCAAAGCTGTTAGAGATCTACTTCTTCATCCATTTCTCACAAAAATCTACATGCGTGTAAAAGTTATTGGTGAGAACGTTTGCTTATGAAAAGGTTTGTCAAAATGTACGTTGTCACGGTATTTATAACACGATAAAACTTCTTGCGATTTCGTCTAAAGGCCAGTGTGTATACGGAAAATGCAAGTGATGCATGGCATATTCCACGGTATCCCACTCGAAATCGTTAAACAACTAGTATATATTTCATCATCATTTGTGTCATTACTATACTAGGCAGTAAATATAATTGATTCATCTGTTGGTCTTTGGGTGTTACTATCTTGCTAGATTGTTGATTTTAGTGTAGACGGTTATTAACTGTTGTCTAGTGTTCTCTAACCACACTGTTGTAACTGTGTTTAGTTCGTGTCCTTACAACGTTTCAGAAACTACAGTTCCCTCTTCACCTGAAGAGGACTAGACAACAGTTAAGATGGGTGTTGCTAATTGCCGTTTGTGAGAGAGATATTACCAATCTTTTTGATTTTTTTTAATGACGTTTTGTTTCCATTCTGCTAGGAAATGGAGCTTCAGAGGCGAGCAGCCCTGGAGCGAAAACTAGCCGAAGAAGCCGAGCAAGCAGAAAAATCCAAAAAGAGACGAAAGATTAATTTGTAAAGGGAAATACACCATTTTCGAATTCTTCGTTTCCGCTGATTTAAATGACTGCAGATTCATTCTAGCAGGGTTAGACTCGTTTTTGTGTTAAATATTCAAAAATACAAGTGAGAGAAAGCGAGAAGTCACACCTCCAACAATACACACAGTTGTAGGTAGTGTAAGACCACATTGGTATTTAGGAATATTTATCTTCAGACTGAGGCTAACCCTGCTAAAATGAATCTGCAGCCATTTAAATCAGCGGAAACAAAGAATTCGAAAATGGTCTATTGAATATGAAATAGACCTTATTCATGATGACGTAACAATAGCGCTTTCGTGCACAAAAACGAGGTTTAGTGGTGAATGCTTACTTGCTACGTGCAGCGTAAAGAATATTCCAGTAAATAAACATGAGAGAACAGACATAACGAGTTGCTGAACTGTAAAAGCAGTCAGAACATAGTCAAAACTCGCGAGATCCGAAAACGCATTTCACCACCAAGCTTCACTTTAATGCCGTTGTGACGTCATCATAAATAAGGTCAATTAGATTAGAATTTGTTTTCCTTGAGATAGTTATTGCTAAGAATGTTTTTGGTGCAATTTGTAGACTTCCACGGCAAATTTTAACTTTGCATTCAGTTTTTTGTATACATAAAAAGTCCTCAAAATAAGTTTTTTAAATATTATTTGGAATACCGCAAACTTCATCGTAGACATGAATATGGAGTGTTAAAGTGATCCTCCGCTGTCTAACAATATTAATTTTAAATAAGACTTTTCTTTAACTTGTGTCCACATCAGCAGCTTAAATTTTATAATTCTCTGTATGTAGTTCACGCCAAACGATTTGTTTTGATCATTTCCATAGTTTGAATTTTCCGCGGGCCGCCATCTTGAAATGTGACGTATTATGGTTGCAGTGCCAGAACCCCATTCGTTCATTTCTTTTGTTTTTATCAAGAGTAGACTGGCACTGCAACCTTTCAAGATGGCGGATAGCGAAAAATGGAAACTATGGAAATGATCAAAACAAATCGCTTGGTGTGAACTACATACAGAGAATTATCAAATTTGACCTGCCGATGTAGACACAAATTAAAGAAAAGTCTTATTTGAGATTAATATTGTTAGACAGCGGAGTACCATTTAAATATTGATATTGACAGTAGAGAGATGTAACAACTACGTAAACGTCAAGTTAGTGTTTGCCCTTAGTAGTCGGTCCGACTTGTTCTTTGAGTTTTAGCTTACCGTCGTCAGGCCAGTACGCAGCATTTTTGGGGGGGAGAGGGATACGAGCAAGCGTTCCCCCCCCCCTCCTTCCTCAATTACAAACACTCCAGGGAGTCATGGAGCATATTGATGTTGTATGAAAACGCAGTCCTTGCGTTTTAATCTCGGGTGGCAAAAAAATCAGAGAGTTTAAAATCTATATCTGATTCGTTTTTTACTAAAATCACGGGAATTTGCTGCTTTTGACAAGCTGCTCTTATGATTGACAGGGAGTTGTTTTCGTTTTTTGACTTGGGCCGGTTATTTTCACTGAAAACAATCCAAGCCATTGCTAGCTACAGCTGTGTCTACTGTTTTCTCTCAGATTTCTCTCTCTGAGACTACCACTTAGGATTCCTAATCTTTATGAAAAATAATAAAAGAAACGTTTGCTGAATTCTCTGTGGGGTGGGGGAGGGGCGTTGCGTACGCACTCCTCTGCGTTCGGGCCTGAATAAAGATAATTTTGTTGCCCCACAGTGTTGGTCATGAGATAGATTTACCGTGATCAGGCTTTTTGTACCACAGTGTTGGTCATGAGATAGATTTACCGTGATCAGGGGCTTTTTGCCCAAAAGTGTTGGTCATGAGACAGATTTACCGTGATCAGGCTTTTTGTCCCACAGTGTTGGTCATGAGATAGATTTACCGTGATCAGGATTTTTGTCCCACAGTGTTGGTCATGAGATAGATTTACCGTGATCAGGCTTCTGGTGCTAACTGGCTGGTCTTCATCCTGAAGGTGATTCAGTTGTAGACTGTGGGTGTTGTGTTATATATTCATTTAAGGTTACCGTATACCTTCAGCGGTGTTTTGGGTCAAAACGATACAGTGCGTTCGTTTTAAACGGCAGGTACCTGATGTTGTGGTTGGTGCAATATGGTGGCTGAAGGGCGATCCCAAGAGATGGGAAAAAATATTCCTCTGTGGAGCAGATTTTCGTTTAGAAGGAAAATTCGGAAGTTAGAAAGAGCGAAATGATAAAAGAACCAACCACTTCCAACGAGACCATCGGTTCGACTGTCACATTTCTCGTCTACAGCTGCGTTTTCGAAGACTGTTCTTCCCAATCCCAAAGATCAGCGAAATTTGATACCTTCTCACTTTTTGACACGTTCTTAATTTGCGAAAAATTTTAAAATTTGAGGCTTTAGAAAGAGTGACGTTGATAATGATAGTCTGAGCCTCCTATCAACACATAGCTTGTAATATTGGAAGTTGGTGGAATCTGTTACTTAACTTTGGAGGCTTTATTTTGTATTTGGTTACATTTTTGTACATTGCTAAGATGACTACTGATATGTGGCGGAATTCAGACCGCAAGGAACGTAGTAGGAGCTATGAATATGACCGAGAATACTATTCACCAAACAGAGGTTCTCAGAGGACCAAAAGTAGTAGTACTAACTATAACATTTATGTACAACAAAGCAGGGAAACTGGTGTTTTTGAGAAGTTATTGCACTCATACGGGTTTATCCAGTGCTGTGATAGAGATAATAGAATTTTTTTCCACTACAGCCAGTATGCAGGAGATCCAGAGGAACTGGCAGTTGGAGATGAAATGGAGTTTGAGGTGACATGTGATCAGCGTTCAGGGAAACCAATAGCCTGTCAACTGAATCGCCTTCCTTCAGGAACTGTTTCTCTTGAGATTCGAAGTGAAGAGAAAGCCGCTGGTGAAGTCGATGCAGAAGCCAAAATGCCAAATAAATACAACCGAGTACCAAATGGAATTTCAAGCCCAGATATGGGACGAGTCAGTTACCATAGAAATGGAGAGTGGTTTTACCTTCCTTTCTCTTTGAGTGATGTATCTGACGTGGATAACCCACTACACAAAGGCGACAAAGTCAGTTTCTATGTGGCAACTGATAAGAGAACTGGAGTGGTCCGTGCTCACCATTTGACACTTGTTGACGCATTTAGAGGAGAGCGATACCAGGGTGTGGTGTGCTCAATGAAGGAGTCGTTTGGTTTCATTGAGAGAGTAGATAAAGTCAGTGAGATATTCTTTCATTACAGTGAGTTCAGTGGCCATGTGAGTGAGCTGATGCTGGGAGATGACGTTGAGTTTAGCATTCAGGAAAGAAATGGCAAAGAGGTTGTCGTCAGGATTGAAAAGAAGGTACAGTCAAATTTGAAGATATCAGTGAGGTCAAATACAAGGGGGAAGTTGTCAAACCACTTAGCAAATCTCATGCTAGGAGACAGCATGAGCCGCTGCATGGCAGGATTGCTTTTGAAGGACCCAAAGGAGTGCAGGAAATTGCGTTCGGTGAGAGGGATCTTCATGGGGAATTCTCCTTAAGGACTGGAGATGTTGTGGAGTTTAATATTGCTGTTGATCGCCGGGATCTCCTGCAGAGGGCAACCAACATTGTCTTATTCAAAGTGGCTGATGCTGACAATGGAGAAGTGAGAGAAATGGGTGTAGTAGCTGCATTGAAGGAGGGGTTTGGTTTCATTAAATGTTGTGATCGAGATGCTAGGATGTTATTTCATGACAGTGAGCTTTTGGATTCGAATCATCAGATTGAAGTAGGTGATGAGGTAGAATTCACAGTTACAGAGGATTTGTCATCCATCAGAAGGCTGCATGCCATTAGAGTGAGATGTCTTCCACCTGGAATAATTGAGTCTGATGCGATAGTCACCAACACACTTGAGGGACGCATTGAGAGAAAGCCCGTTTATGGAAGAAGCCCTCGCAAACAAGAAAAAGACAGGGACAGTGAGTCAGGGCTGGTATCTTTTGAAATAGATAGTGAAAGACCTACTGTGCCGTTTGATGGCAAAACAGTTGACATGAGAGCATCGCCACAGTTTGAAGATTTGGTGGAGTTCAACTTATCAGAGAGTCAAAGAACTGGGTTCAGAAGAGCAGTGGGTGGGACTGTGAGGAAGAAGAGTGTTGAAGTGGGGCGCCAGGGCTTTATTGCAACACTGAAGGAAAATTTTGGTTTTCTCGAGACTTTTGAGCATGACAAAGAGGTTTTCTTTCACTACAGTGAGTTTGATGGAAATATCAGCGACTTGAACCTGGTTGATGAGGTAGAATACTCACTAAGAAGCAAGGGAGGCAAAATCAGTGCCGAGAATTTGGTAAAACTCCCTCAGGGAACCATTCCATCCAGCGAGATATTGCCAGAGCTCTACCAGGGCAAGGTTCTCAGACCTTTACGCAGAGCTGACCCACAACAAAACGAGTACACAGGTTTAATCGAAAGCTGTCCAGCGGATGAACAGAAGAGTTGTGGGGTGTTAGTGGGTACCAATGGCGAAGCTGGTGCCACAGCTGACACATTCACTGTGGAGTACGGAATTACCAGCTTGGTGGACAAAAAGACCTTGCTTCAGGCGGGAGATCGGGTACAGTTCTACATGACTGCGGGCGAGCCTGGTAGAAAGAGAATGGCTGCCAAAGTCAGGGCATTGCGGCAGTTTGTTCGTGCACGAATCGAGTCGATAAAAGGCCAGTTCGGATTTATTGCTTACGAAAATGAAGAATCCAAGAACTTGTTCTTTCACATGAGTGAGGTGGAGGGAGACGTGGACTTGCAGCCCGGTGACGAGGTGGAATTTGTCATTGTTCAGAACCAGAGGAATGAAAAAGTTAGCGCTTGTGCAGTGAGACGATTATCGGACAGTCAACGCCCGGAGCGGCTGTTGCGTAAACTGGCCATAATTAACAACAGCATCAATGACAATGGCGCCAAAGTGGAAGTTATCCGCAGTCCTGCTGGACCAAATGGCACGAGGGTTTCAACTTAAAGCGAACACTGGAGCAAACGAACATTCCCGTGGGTGACTCTGCCGGGGATGTGTTCGAGGATTTAGTTGCAAAGCTGTGCAGCTGAGATAATTATTTTTTAACAGGCTGGAGGACGCATCATAATGGGTCCAG
>JAOEJH020023939.1:0-10929 GCA_025448215.2 Palythoa grandis
ACCGGAGTACCCGGAGAAAAACCCTCGGAGTCAGATTGAGATCGACAAATCTCAGCCCACGTGCGGAGCCCAGGATTTGATCCCGGGTCGTAGAGGTGGGAGGCGCGACTGATGACCACTACACCAACCTGACTTATCAAATCAGAATTGAGTTAAGACCATATAGCTTTCCCCACAGAGATAAAGAATAAAGCAAAAAGATAACTTTTACCTGATGTAACATATAACTATGTGTAACTTTAGGCATGTGTTCAGTGAGGGCCTTTAAAGCTTTAGGGTTGCCGATATCTCTGTCTTCTAAGAACTGATACCATTTTTGCTGCCTTGATGAATGTAGTGATAGCTGGTAATGTTCTTCTAGAGCTTGCCTGTTCCGTAGGCATCTCTTCAAAACATAGTTCTGCATGGGGAGAATTCCGCCATGCTTTTTTACAAAGATTTTGTATAAACTTGTCCATTCATAGTAACTTGATGGAAACATTTCTGCTGGGTCTCGCTGTTGATCTGATGGGAAAAATATCAAATAGCAAAAGGCAATTAGATCTTTGCAGTATGGTTAAAGTAATTAAGTTATCACCTTTAATTAATAACCATTAATTATATTACAACTACCAATACTGTTACATTACCAGGTAATAAAAATTTTACTGCTTGGGGACTATTAACATTAATTATAATAATTGTAATTATTAACTTCATTATCAATATCATTAATTCTCATCACAAAAAAACTTTATGTTAAACTCATGTTAACACACCTTCTTCATGTTCATGGTAATGCTTCTCCAATTCCTCATCAGTTAATCCCCATATTGATTTGGCCTGGCTTGCAGTTAAGTGACTAACACTCTGTGATGGTGGCCTTGGATTTAGCAAATACCAAACTATTACCGAGGTCTTGAGTTGACTAACTGGTCTAAAGAAGTTATGGTCATTTTTTAACACTTCTGCTTTGTAGAACATCTCATACATATAAAGATATGTGTACTCTTGCCATCTCGTTTCTAAACAAAAATCAATCTGAAAATAAAATGCAAAGTTATAAAAATAAAAATCTAAAGTTTGACATGGTCAAAAAAGAAAAGAATGAAGAGTTTTTTGTGAATTAAAAAGGAGGATAATAGGGTTCGGGCTTACTAAACCTGTTATATACTTGCCAATTTACCAAGTGCTCTTAGTCCTAAGCTAGAAAGTAACATAACTTTTAAGGGGCAATATTAATTGACTGACACACACTACAAAACATAAAATTACTCTGCATTATCAGCATAAAGGAGAGAAGAATGCAACAGTGGCAGGACAAACGAGAATGCCAACGAGCGAGGGCAGCCTACGTGCCCTCTCTACCCAGTGCTTTCACTTGTAGGCACTGTAGCAAAGACTGCCACTCAAGGATTGGACTTCTCGTCACAGCCGTGGCTGCTCAACAATAATTGACTTTCCAGATGCAGCCCATTGTCTTGCAAGACAAGAGACTATACTACTACTATTAGTATAAACCCTGTGTCTGTTAAAACTTAAAATATAGTTTCCATGAAGAGCAAAAGCTCTCTTATGTCAACAAATTACTCAAATACTGCTGTAACAGATGAAAATAATATTGAGATACAGCCATATGTAGTCTCCATAGTTTCTCCAGCCTAACAGGTTATGTGGATGTGAATGGATAAGTACTAAGGTTAAGAAAAGCCAATGGAGATGGCTAGGACATGTGCTATGGATGCAAAAGCAACATCACTGCACCACACCACTGACATGGTGCCAAGAAGGTTGGCATACAAAGTAGGCTGCCCAAAGACAAAATGGCATAGAACAGTGAAAGAAGAAGGAGCAAATGCAGACTGGAGGTCATGGGAACTTAGAGCTTGTGCCAAGGACAAGATGCAATGGTGCAAAAGTGTGGAGGCCTTATGTGCAACAGCGCGTGAAGAGACAAGGTAAAGTAGGGTAAGGTGAGATACAGCCTTACTCTTAGACTTTAATTAAGACAAACTATAAAGTGAATACTATTAAAATCACTCACTGTGCACCTATATTTTATCCTTGTAACAACAACACTCAGACTCATAGCCATTAAATATATAAATACTAATTTCCACAAGATAAAACTCAAAGACCACATTTATTGAGAATATGTAGACAGAAAAGGCAGACGATTATGGCTGAGGTTTTTGGCTGCCTACCACGAGGATTAGCACAAAAAACAAAGACTGTATTTCCACTTGGCACATTCAAGGTCACAAGCTCTCACTCACATAATTTGTGAAATAAAACTTCTTAACATTATAATCTCCTGTGCATCTCAATTGTGTGAAAACAGTCAAACACACTCTATGCTGCTGATTTTTTCAAAGGCACAAAACTGATGGCCATATATATGTGTTTCTACTATTAAAGCAAAAGACAACGGGGAATATATAGTGACCAAGCAGAAGTCGAAACATACAAATCCTGGTCCTGGGCGACATAAAATTGAATAATAATTAATATAGTTTTCATATTGATAATACAATCCCAGCCAAATTCATGTGTAAAACTGATACTTTAAGGAGTATTTAGTTGGAAAATTTCGTGATATTTTCGAAGTTAAATTTTTTCACCTGAGCAGGATGTCGCCCAACTAATTTGATAAAAGTCTATCAAAATTCATTAACTGCACACCGGGCAAAAAAGTGAAGATCTGACGTCTGAAACGCAAAGACACCAAAATTGACTAAAACTAAAATACAATGGTTGCGCCATTTATGACACCAACCTCCCCATTTACCCCATCAGCAAACTAAATGTATAAATTTATAGTTTCATTAACTAGCCATTAGAGGTTAAGTAATTTGCAGCCGTGGCACTCCGAAAAAGCGATGACAATATGCCAAAATATTTCGTTAGTTTTACGGCTATAAGGACAAAGTGAAATAAATTCTCTACTATGATAAAAGTTTTTAACTTAGATATTGCCTAAAGGAAACTATTTATTTGAATTTCATAATTTTGTAATGAAAGCGATGCAGGGTGCGAGTTGGCTATGAAAATTGCAATTTGTTTCAAAAGTTAAACATCAAACAGCTGTCCTTGATGAACGGCAACAAACACACACGAACCATTCGCTGTTTTGCTGTCAAGATATTATCACTCAATTTGCTTTTAAAAGAACGCAGAATATTTATTCATGACGAGGTCGAACGGGTGTTCAAAGGAACCCGTATTTTTAGCACTGGGATTCAACTTTTTATATCAACAAAATGTTTACAAAAGGCAGAAAATCGAAACGACCGCGGTATGACGACTGTAGCTTATTGGGTGACTGACGGCTATCGCACATCAAGGCAGGCGGGTCCGCTTTGGAAAACTGGCTCTGATATTTTGACGGACATATTGAAGTGCTTTCGAGATACGAGATCTCAAAACAAAAACCAAGCTCTTGCAGTATTCATTCAATACCAGATCTATTCAACGCGAACCATTTGCAACCCGTGAAAACGATCCCTTCATTTCCATTTCAATAAGCCCCAATATCCATGCTACTCGGCACGCCGGCCAGCAAAACGCGGATCTATTCCAAAACAAATTGCAGCGTTAAGCCACAAAACACCCATTTTGTGCCAGTTTTTAATCCTGTACGTGCTCGTAATATGAGAGAAAAATTCGGTAAAAATTCATACTTTCAGCTTGAAATTTAAAGTGAAAAGAGATTCGATTTTCTAGCTACATTTCCTATCTTGAATAATAGATTACGACTTGCCAATGGAGTCGTTCAGCGCAAATATATACTCCCAGTTTCATGAAAAGAAGCTACCAGCCCTCTTGTAAACTCTTGCTTGCAAATCTATAGAAGTTATTTAAGCATATTTTCACTTCTTCTGGCCATTGATGGGAGATGAATTGAAGCTTGAATAAAACAGCCAAGAAACTGTTGCCACAAACCGCATGGTTCGACAGATCGGAAATAGAAAAATTACCACGATTCTCTTCGAAATTCTGAACAGCTATATCCTTCGAAGAATTTTAAGTTTTAGTGGAACGAATAAACAATTCAAGAAAACATTATCTGTGTCCTCAAGCTTAATCTAAATTTTGTAAACTCTTCGTAAATGAAACGAAGTCAGGAACTTACCCTGCATCGATGACGCCATATCAAGTTGGAGAGGCAAAGACGGTTAAAAAGCCGGCAAGTTTTGCTCAATTTTATAAGAGTTTTGCAGTCCAAGTACTCAAGTATTAAAACAAGAACCTCCTCGCTGAGGTGAGTCAACAAAGATGGCGGTAAAATCACCCTCGATTCTATTTCTTCGGGCTGAAATATTCTTGTGTTTGCGGAGAGACTATGTATCAAGGGTGGAACATTTCGACTCATTCCCCTTGTCGTACACCCATCGAACGCAAACTTCTTTTGCCTGGGTAGCCCACAATTTGAGTCCAACATATCCAATTCAATCCTGTTCCCTTCCCAAAGTGAAGAAAAAGATCGCTCAAAATGGCTCCCGTCGGCATAAACACTAAAGATAAATACACCGTGATAAAGACAAGTTCTCTTCTAATGACACAATATCCCTAAGAACGAAGCTTTGTTGTTTTTATACTAATTTCACACGTGCATTTCCCGTTCAGCTGTTACGCATGCGCCATGTGCTAATGACCCGCTCTTCGCCAATCCGCGTCGGCGGCGCGTGTTTAGAATTCTTTTCTCGTGGGTTGCTTGCAATATATACTAATTACACTCGTACCTTCACGATTTTGAAAAAGAAAGCGAATTTAGCAGGTTGTGTTCGCCCTTGCTTACGAACGCATCTTCCGGATTTAGCAAGTAGTGTTCGCGCTCGCTTGGAAACATAAACAATAAGGCTGCCGTTGTCACGTCTTTCAACGAACTTAAAAGCGGGTTTGGAAAGAGATAAACAGCGCCAACAAAACATGTCAATTTGGACAACAACTGCTGTAATATAATCCTTCCATAATTTATTTAATTTCTGCGAAAATTGTTTTCAAATCGACTCGATTTCAAGCATCATTTTTTCGAAACGGCCCCTTGGATGGTTTTACGGCCGAGGGACCACGAAACGCTCCCCGCTGGGATAGAATTCTTGTTTTAAGCTTTTTAAAGCAAAATTAATGCATCAGCTCTTATCTAGATCTTTGGAGAAAGGATTTTCTCTTTAGCTGGCCTTCACATGAATATGGCCATGTACAACGCGGGTTTCGATAATGTTGATTGACCCTGAAGAACTGTCGCGAGGTTTCAAAACTTATCACCGAGCTAATTAACCTTCTTTTTAGTTAAACATGCCTGGCTGAGACACCAAGCGAAAGGAAAGCGATATTCAAAGAATGGAGTTCGAGTTGAATGAAAAAATAAATCATATTTAATAAATTAAAAGACGGAAGGTTTTCGTAGCCCTTTGGCGGCCGTGAAAAGGAACCACAGCGGAACTGCGCTTTATCAAATCAGGAGTCTTATACAAGAGCTGGTTTATAATATAAAATACAATACTGCCACCAAGCCGCTTGCTTTTTCATCAGTTCCATCTATTGTGTCAACAAATCTTCCAAATCTTCAGTTCTTTTGGTTGTTTCAGTTGTGTTCCAGTCAGTTTTATTTTCTGTTGAAAGTGTTAAACATTTTTTGCTGAAATTGAAAATCGGGATGTCTCTTCTTTTTCGATCCGTGGCAGAACTAAAGACGACAAGATCATGGCAAGAATCCACTCTTTTCAATACATTTAGCGGATCTTTCATATTCATTTGACAATTCTTTTTCCTGTTAAGCTTACACCAATCAGAATGTTGGCTCAAGGCATTGTTCTTTCTGGCTTTGTTCTCCCAATAAATGAAAAGTGAAATTTTAATTACTTCCTTAAATGCTGTCATCTCGTCTTTGTAAAAAAGATCCTTCAAACCGATGGTAAAAGGAAAACTTGCTGTTCTATTTGATCATGGATTGGTCGGAGTTATTCAAGCCAAAACACAAACACCACAAAAACCGCAGAGAAACGACACAAATCATGTGGCCTTACTGAAATGCAAAATGAAAAGTATTCTTAGAACAACAAGCCAGCTGTGTGTTCAGTTCTTTGTTGCGAACTGGTAGTTAGCCTCAAGTCTGCTTTTAGCGATAGCAGGAAATCATTTACAAACATAAAAACATGTTCTAGCTGCTGCGTTGAAAGAGGACAATAGTGTTATCGCCTAAATGCAATCGTTTTGTTGCCATGCATCCCGATTCTGTTTGGCTGGAGTTCTTCACGAGCGAGTAGTTTTCATGAAAAGGTTCCATACTGTAAGCTTGATAAAACAAAATGATTAGTGATTGTTTAGCAACTCCATGGTACCTGCGGGTGACGCGAAATTTTCACACAAAGGTGCATTTTTTCTGTTGCCTTCTTTGCAATTTTTTTGGCAGCTTTCACTCAAGCCAGGGTAAATATGGGTTTAGTAATTGTCATCTCCCGCCCCCGGGGACACACGTTCTATTAATATTTAACATACAGTTTGTGACGTTATAAACAAATGCGTAATTATCGTGAAAACTGCTGCTCTCAGAATATTGCCACCAACGGTTTTTTCTGTTGAAATACGCATCTTCAAAATAAGCGCAGAGCCATTTAGTTTCAAGAATGCGGTTTGACATGATTCATTGATTGTCTGGTAATTCAACAGTGAATATATTGTCAGCATATCTACCAATGATTTGCCGTGCAACCCGAAGAGATGGTTGGATACTGTAATTGGAGATATCACCCAGATATCATCACCACTGCATTGGTCTGCGCTTTAAAAATTCGCTTCTACTGCGTCATGCACAGGATAATTGAACGGCACTATGAGAATGGTACTTGTTTGCGACATTCAAAAGTTATGGTGGTACATTTACCTAACCTCAACAAAGCGAAAAAACAGCACAGCTCAGAGCGACGCTGAACACAGTTTTGTAGCCCAGGCGGTGTAACAAAGCCATACATGTAACGCTTTCTCTAGTTTCCGAGACTTCCGACCACACGAAAGGGAAGGTGTGTTTTTTACTGTTCAGCTACGTAATTACGAAAGCTTTCGGTTTTGAGATAAAAAGCTGACACTATACAAAAATTATATGGCCTCGAGGTATACTATATTCAAAGATATTATTACTTAAATTAAAGTTGCTAAATTAAAATTACTAAATATTTGAAATAACTCATAATATGATTCTAAAACGAGGATCAAAGTCACTGGTTCGGTAGATTTTAAAAAAATATAAGCCAAATATTATTTAAAATTCCAGTTCAGACGCAAGGCGTCTCGAGTAGCTGTTAGTTGTCCAAGTGGTGGCTGTTTCACCCAGCCGCAAACCGTTCATTTTAACATGAATATTTGTAGTTTTTCTGTAGTTTGATTCACCTTCCAGCTATTTTGCAAGTGTGCTCTTGAAATGACGTGTGGTGTGTACCACTGCATTCTAGTTTGACTCACTATCATTTTCATACCATCTCCTAAGCACACCATAGGCTGTGACGTCACCTCAACATCACATACTTTTCCAGGACAATTAATCCTTAAAAAAAGTTATAACCTTCGGCTAAGCGGTTTGCTTTCCTGTTTACTGGCATGCTATTTAAATATTTTGCAGATAAAAGAAAACCCATTTATAAAGAAGCTTAACAATGACCCTCGGAGAAATTTCGATCCTATTTCAAATTAACCACCGACGTTATTTTGTACCACACAAGGTTTTGTTTTGGCGTTAATCCGCATTTCGTGTCTCAAATTAGCAAAAAGTTTGAGTGTTTTGAAAACCGTGAACACTGAATACCGCCTCCCCTGATCCCAATTTGCAGCATCTAAATAGTATAGTATTGATACTACTTCATCTCAACACTTTCTGATTGATAATATACTGACCAAAAAGGAAGTGATGCCACCCGCTTTCAAGTATGCATTGTTTTTGAGGTTTTCGGTGATAATATTATCATTATGTATAAATATTTGTTATTTAGCGTGAAGCGCGGCACTTAAAGTTGCCGCTTTACACTGTGACGTCGGGTACACAAGACTGAATTAGGATGAGAACTAAAATTGTTCAAATTGAACCCAAAGAGACAACCTTTGCCCCAACGACGTCATAAATTGCCCGAAGAACCAGTATCCTAATTTACAATATCCAGTTGATTTTTTGAAAACTCGCAAACCATGCATCATTGCTATGGTTAACAAAAGGGGCTGTGGCAAGCTCAAATGCAACCTCGGGCGTTTTTGATGCTCAATTAAACAAACGCGTTATAAAAACTATGATAAACGTGGCTTTATGGCAGATAAAAAGTTAAATTTCATTAAGCGGCAAAGAAATGGATGATAAAGATGAGATACCAGAGCTATAAGAAGTTGCGTTACTATGACTACTCATACACTTCTGCCGGAGCAGCTCAGAAAGCTGCCGTAGAGCACGTCAAGTGCAATTTAAGATGTTATTTATTGGCTGAAAGCCCTGAATCAGAACTCCTCTAGAGGTAAAAAGGGAAGATGGTTGATCGCACCGCGTGGGACTTATTAATGTCGGTAGCTTTAAGACTCTTCTGGAACGCATTCAAACCTATCCTCTCAAAAATTGATTTTATCTTAAGACGCATTATTTGATACGGTTAGATCAAAAGGCGGTAGTATCAACCACAATTACTGCCAAGTAGTCTGTATTACTATGGATTATTCAGTATCAAAATGAAGGCCTGATCCAGGTTTATGGAAACATGTTGACGAATGATAAAAATACAACTTATATAACTTAGTTTAACATAAAAAAAGAACGCAAAGAAAGTAAAAATGTTGCAGGGTGATTAAATTTAAAAGGTCTCTGATCATCGGAGCAATCTGCACAAACAAACTTCCCAGTAGTTTTCTTGTGCAGTGTTTTAAATTCATAAATGACCATGGGCTTACTTTTTCCGTGTGAAGATGGGTCGACACGTTGATTAATGTAATATGGTCTTGACGAGCTGAAAACTGACTGAGCAATTAGCAGAGTCACCAAGGAGAGTATTTAATGATATAGTCTGTTCTTATATGCGTTTTAAAAATGTATCCGTTACCTTAAGAGGGGCATATATGTAAACACGTAATTTTTGTCAAATTTCAAGACATTGGCCAATATCGCAGTGAATAATTAGAAATTTCCAATTCTCCATCATAGGGTTATAGTTCGGCAAATGAGAAGAACTAGTAAATATTTCTAGATTTTTTGATGAGGTTTAAGTTCTTTAAGTTCTTCTTATTCAAACACTTCTTTCATCTCCCTCACTATCCACCAAAATTTCAGATAAAGAGTCCCCTTAACAGCTCGGTCTTGTCATCAACTTGTAAGACACCTGGATTATACCTATGTTTATCGTATTGAAATGAAAGGGAAAAAACTTCCAACGCTGCGTGTCTCGTTTTCTTCCCATTTAGAATGAAAATAATGTAAACCTTTTTAACCTAATTACCTAGCTCACAGAAAATTGTTTTGCTTGAAAAATATTGAAGTAAGCAAGTCCTTCATATTGTAATAAGCCTATCAAATATCGGAAGTGTGACACAAGTACGTCACTTTTGGTAAACAAGATTTTTATCGAAAATAAAGAGTTTTCATGAACAATCTTATGAATTTAGGGGTTACCAGCTTTTTGATTATACTTTTGCTGCGTCGATACATCGACTGGCGAATGAATAATAAATTAAGTTGCCGATCTATCTTTTCATCCCTCTCTCCATCCACATCGCCCATCCATCTACCATCCGTCCGTCCGTCTGTCGATCCATCTATCTATCCAGCCATGTATCCGTATCCGTCTGTCCGTCCGTCCATCTATCTATCCAGCCATTTATCTGTCCGTCCATCTATCTATCTATCCAGCCATTTATCTATCCGTCCATCTATCTATCTATCCAGCCATGTATCTATCCGTCCGCCCATCCGAATGCCCGCCGGACAGTGCGCCTTTATGTTTGTATAGAGGCAAAACTCGGATTTTTGTAAAGGATGAAGGCAGAGACTGACGAAGAAGAAAAGTAGATAAAAGGATTTTCAAAGGCATGGAGAGATTGAAGAACAAAATAAAAAGGAGAAGGAGATAAAAGGAGATAAAAGGATGAAGGTAGAGACTGAAGAAGAAGAGAAGGAGATAAAAGGATGAAGGTAGAGACTGAAGAAGAAGAGAAGGAGATAAAAGGATGAAGGTAGAGACTGAAGAAGAAGAGAAGGAGATAAAAGGATGAAGGTAGAATAGAATAATGAGGAGCAAGAAAAAAGGTACAAATATAGAATATAAAATAAACTTTTTATCATATACCGTATCGAGATTTATTAGATTAGATTTTGTAAATTTTCGTTCGTCCATTGCTTTTTTAATTAGCTAATCACAATCCGCGTATCGTCACTTCACGTGTGAGCAAAACGATACGCCGTCCAATCAGAGGCGAGAACGTTGTTTTGCAAATTTTTGCCATTGGAAAACAAAGCCTGCAGCGTGCCGGCGGTCGTTCATCATTCATGAATGAAAAGTGCTGCATAGTTAATGAAAGTTACTCAAGACTATAATAAAAGATTTACTGAGGATAATTGAAACAAAAATATCTAAAAAAAATTCTTATTTGGCCTTGTAATTATTCAACGAGTTTCTAGTAAGCGAGAGGAGACAGACAACAGATTTTCTCCCGAAAAGCCGATCTTCCGAGTCAGAAGGAAAATGAGAGCAAGTAGCGACAGTAAACAAAAACCAGTAAGCTTCAAAACTTTTTTTTTGTAAAATATAGTTTCAGAACGGTATGTTTTAATAACTTAATATTTTCAAATGTTAGTTTTTAGTTTTCAAATTAAATTGAAGGAAATTGTTAAAGAACGTGTTTGTTTTCATGTTTTATTATAATAATTACAATTTCCTCAAATCTGATTGGCCCATTCTGAACTCTATTTTTCCCTAATTGCCTTGG
>JAOEJH020024144.1:0-10923 GCA_025448215.2 Palythoa grandis
CTGCTTGAATCCCACAGTTCCTTTCGGTCCCAGTATCAACTATTGACTATGACAACCTTTTTTGAAACAGCTGTATACAAACTTGAAGAATGGGAAAAGAAATGGTTGATGGAATTTAACACAGATAAATGCCATATAAATTACGTATCACTTGTAAAAGAAACCCACTGATCTATGATTACATCTTACATGGGAAGTCCCTCATGTCTGTGCACTCTGCAAAGTATCTGGGTTTCACTCTGACATCCGATCTCCGTTGGAACTTGAATATCTCAAATATTACTAACAAAGGAAACCAAGCACTAGGCCTACTGAGACGAAACCTTAAGATAAATTCGCAGTCTCTGAAATCTACTGCATACAAAAGCCTAGTTCGTCCTACATTAGCAGTGTTAGAGATTGGAAGCTTTTTTCGCTAGACATTCAGACTAGTAATCACTCAGGTTTAGTAATCCTTCCCGTTTTTTACTAGACTTTACCAGCCGTTTATTCATTTTCGTTACGGCACCAACCATTAGTTTTCGACATTCTTCTTTGCTCCACGTAATGCAATATTCTTTCGTTTTTCTGTGGAACCCGCGTGCCCGTGATGCATCATCATTCAATCAACATGTGCCCACTATTGGTAGAAAGTCGCTTTGAACGACCTAAATTTGTAATGAAATGACGTGATTTGGAATGCGAGCACAAACATTTCAAAACCTTTATTAGTAGATGACAATATTTTGCTAGAAACTGGGACTAGTTTGAAGACAAGTTTTCTAGTCTGCCATTACTTTCACTAGTGTGCGGACTAGCGGACTACTTCTAATTTCGGACCCTGATTAGAGTATGCATCTACAGTGTGGAACCCTTATACCCAGCAGAACATAGACAAGCTTGAAATAGTACAAAAGAGGGCAGCACGCTATGCCATGAATCGGTATCACAAGACCGCTAGTGTTACTGAAATGGTGACAGAGCTAAATTGGAAGCCCTTGGAACTTAAAAGGAAAAAAAGCAGACTGAAGATGTTGTTCAAAACAGTCTAGTATGATTACTCATGTCAAACTACTATAATTGTAATATTTTACTTCATTTATTTATTATTTTACTGTATGAGCACTGACCACCAGAACTTGAAAGAATCATCTTAATTGATGGAGATCAAACATTTGGAAATAAATAAAATAAATAAATAAATAGAAATTAGAGAAATGTTATAAGGTGAGGTCCGCTGTGACGTCAAATCGCACAAAAATCAAAATGCTGCAACAGGAGGTTGCCAGTTACTTACCCGGAACATTTGTAAAACAAATAAAAGTACGTCTATGAGTTGCAATGGCGGTTCTATAAACATATAAAAATAAAACTGACACCAGGATTTGAACGTGTTTTTCCTTCTTTCAAGAGAGACATTTAAACTGACATATTAACCTATTTATCACCCTTTTAATGAAAACGAAAGTTGAAACGATTTTTTGGTCGTGCAGGAAACGAATAACGTCCTATACTGAACAAGTCCATAGATAGATAGATAGTTAATCGTTAATCTGTTAAAATAAAAGATTTTTATCTTCACGTGTGAAAGTAACACTTTAATGTTTGAACTTTTACAAAAAGTTGATAAAAAAAATTAACACAACACTGAGCAGGAGTAAGGCTTGGGTATAACAAACTTTATTGCAAGTTCCAACCAACGAGAAGAAACTATGCTAACAACTATGAGAATATACACCTTTAAATGGGGAGGGTGGGTGGGTAAGCAAATCTGACAGATAAAATGAAACTGAAAGCAGTCAAAAAAATTCAATTGTCACATATACGACATCATTTGCCAACTTCATTGATGGCTCCCCAAAAAATTATCAAAATTGTGCTCTCATTTTTCTCCAGTGGTTTCAAGTCGATACATGTGACTTGAAAACTTTCCTGATGGGCTTTTAATGACGTGCACGATAACATTTCTATCCATCATAATGGAATGACAGCAATCTTGATCCCAGTCATGGATAAGTGTCTCCTTCACACATAACCCTGTTTGGTTGTCATGGAGACCTATTCGGCCAATGCAACCATTATCTGAGTCAACAGAGGACAAAACAACTAACAGATCTAAGTCATCCTCATAGTCAACATCCTGAATTGTTTCATATCCAGGACTCCTATATGACTTGTCCTGTCTCTGTTTCACCAGCCGACCTGATGATGAAAAGCGACGGACACCTTCGTTTTCATTATTTATTATACTATCAAAATGAAGATTAAAACATGTCTCAAGTCTGACAGATACTTGCACCTTGTTTATGAGTACTTCCCTCAAAGTCAAACATCTGTAATTAAAACAAAACAACAATTTTAGTTGCTTTTACAAGGATAGAGATTGTTCTGTACTGTCTTATGACTACTATAATCACAGATGTCCTACAATTAACAGCATTTTTAAGTGTTAAAACTATCTCTTCTCTGAACAAATAATTGAATGTTAATAGCAGTTATTGCCTAGTGTTTATAGTAATGAATCTACACTATTTTAAATAAATTTAAGTCTTGTGTTGATGGATGTATTTTGCTTATATCTCATAACGGACACACATGCATTTACCTTAAAGTATTAGCTCCAATATGCAGGATTCTTCCACTATAGTCACCATGGAAATAAGCCCGGTCAGATTCAATTGATAATGTATCTGTTGACAGCACTCCATCTTTTGCCAAGACATTGCCATCGACAGCTTTGACATGAAAAACACTATCCTGCGCTACTGGGCTGACAATATAATGCCAAGGATTACCCCCAAACAAAACAAAATGGTTATTACTAGAAACCTGAAACAAAGGTGTAGGTTTTGAAGTGAGGTTGACATTCAGTGGTAGTCCATGAGGATATTCCCCAACTAAATTCCTAATGGTTTCATTAACAGTTTGATCCGCCGGGTTAAGTTTTTGTGGTTGGTAGGGTTGACCCAACTTCATAGGATGGCTGTAGTTGTTAACTATTTCTTCAAAGTTATAAAATTGCACCAAACTTGATTGATGCATGGTAACTAAAAATCCAGTGCTAATAGTAGCATCAACTGTATCTTGTCCAAATGTATTTTTATCAATCGGCATAACTATTAGAACTTCTAAGGGTGCAACACTAAAAACTGCCAGATACATTAACAAAGAAGGCTGAGCAGATCGTGTTTGTTCAGTCCTGGCTGAATTCTTGATGTGGGTAGATTTGAGAACAACCCTGTACAAGTCAGTTTCCCAAGCAATACTCTTGAACTTGTATCTTGGAGCCAAATAAACCATTTGCAGTTCTTTTCCAGTATTGAGATGGTATCTCATGAGCCAGCCATGGGCTGTAACACCAATTATACATGAAGAATACCCACTGTACTTGCCACACTTTATGAATGAATCCTATAAAACAACAAAAAGCAGAAAATATACAGTAATTATAAAAAGCAGAAAATATACAGTAATTATAAAACAACATACAATCCCCAACAAAAATAAACAAAACACCCTCTCATCTGATTAATGTTGGTAAATAAAGTCGGCTGGTTAGTTTTAAAGAGAATCTCCAGCCTTACTGGCAGACCTACTCTATATCTAAATGCTGCCTCCTCTGATCAGAGCATCTCTGAATGTGCACCAATCAGCTGGGCTTTGTACTGTTAACAGTCTACACAATGTACATTAAAACTCACACAAGCAGAAATTTCAAAATAAAACATCGTATATCGCACACAACGTTTACCAAGCCATTTATTTTATTTTAATTTGCTTCAGCTGCATGCAATAATGGTTGTTGTCTGAATAAATATTTTCAGCTTTCATTTCCTGACAAAAGTAAGCTCCCATACTACACACTAATGCTTGTGATAAGATACTGCTGGCTTTATATTGTCAATTGTTGAGAATAAAAATTTGTATATTTGCAACAAGATGACCACACCATATCAAGTTCACTGACGGCAAAAGTAAGTCGGCTACACTTGAGAAACTCAGTATAAATTAAAAGCTTGAATATCACAAGATACCAGTAGCGCCTACTTTTCATTTTCCAACTCCAACTTCAAATCTTCTTGAAACCCCTGCACCAGCTTTGCTTCTTCTTCTAAATGGCCTAAAACTTACTTCCATAACTACCTTTTCATTACTAACTTGCTTGAAGTTTTAATTAAAACAATCTTTTTCACAGCTATTAAACATATAGTCACTGCATTTTGCCATGCTAACTCATGTGTCTACAATTTAAAACAATGAATTCTGCTTGGATGTTATTTATGAATACTGCTTTTATTATAGCACTCAGTTATGAGTTTGTTTATAAGCTGGGATATTCGCTTTAATTATTATTCCTCTAGCAGTGACGACTGAATTACAGGAATACCAGTAAAATGCAACACAATTACAACAATCAATAAATAATTTCTAAACACCGCAAACACAACACAAATAAAAAATAGCAACTTTATGTCTTATCAACTTGACTATGTAGCAAACAATAATTTACTGACTACTAATAATGATCTGTTCTTCAATAAAACCAACAAATAAATTAGTGTAACTGGGTCCCATCTTGGTGCCCATAGCAACACCATTAATCTGTTGAAAATACCAACTGTCAAAAGAAAAACAATTGAGTGTGAGAACAAGTTCTGCTAAGTGTAATAAAGTGGCAGTGGTTGGTACTGAAACGGTACGGCGATCAAAAAATGTTTAAGAGCATGCACTCCCTCGTTGTTAGGAATAACAGTATAAAGAGACTTGACGTCCATGGTAAATAAAAACTTGGTTTCGGATTGAAAGCGGAAGTCGTTGAAAATTCTGAGGGTATAATGAGTGTCTTTGATGTAGGTAGGAAGAGTTTGTACGATAGGTAGCATAACGGAATCAAGATAACTGGAGATGAGCTCGGTAGGGCAACTGCAAGCAGAAACAATAGGGTGGCCTGGATTGTTGGCTTTGTGAATCTTAGGCAAGAAATAAATATGAGAGGTTCTGGGAGTGGTTAGGATAAGATTACTGGCAGTTTGAGGAAGGCTGCCGTCAGAAATAAAAGAATTGATGGTGTCTTTGACTAATTTTTGATGATGGGTGGTGAGGTCTTTGTTTACCTCAACATAAAAAGTAGGATCAGATAATTGACGAAAAGCTTCCTCTTTGTAAAGCTCGGTGCACCAAACAATGACGGCACCACCTTTATCTGCAGGTTTAATAATAATGTCATTATGGTTATGAAGGTTGCTAAGGGCTGATCATTCTTCTTTAGAGAGATTGGAGAAACTGAGTAACTTTCATTTAAAGTTGACATTAGCAATGTCATAACGGCACTTGTTAATAAAAAGATCAAGAGAAGCAAATTGTCCATCTGGAGGAACCCAGTTGGATCTACAGGGATTAAGATGCTGAAAGATGTCACAATTGGATGATAGATCTGAAGAGTTGTGAAAAAAAGCTTTAAGGCGAGTGCGACAAAAAAAGGTTTCTGCATCTTTCTTGGCTTGAAATTTGTCAGATTGCTTAGAGACAGGAATGAAATTTAAGCCTTTGCTTAGAACTGACATTTCAGATTCAGAAAGGACAAGATCCTCTGGAATAGTAACAACGGGCTGTTTGTAAGAATTAGAGTGGTTAATAAAGGGTCAATTGTGATCCATTATCAAGCTGAATGACATCTGTGATTTGTTACAAGAGGCACCATGAATCATGTCATGATCTGTCATCATGACTAAATCAGGTCTGCGATTCGTTATGTGACACACTGAATACTGCTGTGATGCATTATCATTTATGATGAGAAAAATTGGTTGTAATACATTATTTAAGGGCTCCCTTTACCACCTTGTGAGTAAGAACCAAAAGCAAAAACACTGCAAAAATCCAGCAGGGGTAAGTCAGGTACAAGTCGATTCCAGTATAAGACCCTCAACAGGCTTTTTGCAGCTAGAGGTCACATGGTACAAAACACACCATACTGGAATGCAAAAGAATGTGCAAGACTCCACTAGGAAATGTAAAACATAGAAAAATCACACATTTCTAGCTAATTGTGTTTTGTTTTGGACTCTTCCACATACTTTTGCATTCCAGTATGGCATATTTTGTAACACATGAGGGCTAGCTGCAAAGGGCCTATTATTCCAGTCACAGTCCAGGTCACAGACGCACAGATGCCATGTCTCCAGCTTTCGGCTGGAGACTCCAGCTTTTGGACTCAATCTCCATCTCTCCAGCCAAGTGACCAAAATCTCCAGCCAATAAACTGGAATTGTTCTACTTGAAATAGAGAATATGGTTGAGAATTTTTGAAATATATATCAAGTATAAATTGCTCCAAAAACCAGATTTCTTAAATGAGAAAGAAGCTGAAAACAAAGTACTCTCCAAACAGTTTTGACCAATCTGAACCTCAGAATCTTTCTCATCCGCCTTCTTTCTTGTGACTGTTGAGCAGAAATGATCGAGGTCTGAATTTGTTATTCAGTACTCATAATGCTAGAAAAATAGTCTTGAAGCACTCAGATTTGAAAATTGTTTCAAGGAAGGGGGCAGGGGGGTGGTAATGCTGCTAGACCCCCCTAGCAGTGGCTTATGCCTACAGTACTTGATAAATTCTCCAGCTCGCCTGTCAATAAAACTTGGTATCTATTGCAGACGGGGTAGCTACGTCACAACTCACGTGAGTGCAAACATACCTGGTCCAGAGGACTCTCAAACACAACAGCTGACTCGATCTTCTCAGCAGCTCTGCATTGTGGTAACTTAAATAGAATGTTCGGTACTCCATTACGACCATCAGCAGTGTAACAGGTTCTGACATTGTCAAAAAACAAATGCTGGCAGTCAAATCCAATGGGACTCTTCGATGTTTTTTCCCAAACTTTCTGGAATTTGGAGCAATTCTTCTGTATCAAGGATCGTAGTGCCTTCAAATCACCGCGATTACCTGCACCGCGGACTTGTCTTTCGATCATGTAAAAGCAAGTATTTTTCTT
This sequence comes from Palythoa grandis, assembly GCA_025448215.2. Classification (NCBI taxonomy): domain Eukaryota; kingdom Metazoa; phylum Cnidaria; class Anthozoa; order Zoantharia; family Sphenopidae; genus Palythoa; species Palythoa grandis. The sequence continues at coordinate 6,975 of JAOEJH020024144.1, forward strand.
TCTTTTTTCGTTCAAAGCCATTCTTAAAAGTATAAGTTGTAAGAACGTCTTTTATGCAATGACTTAATGTCCCAAGCTAGGTTCATACCGCTGACCACATTTTGCTAGCGTGGTACTGCGTTCGGAATTGTTCGGAACGTTAAGAAACGTTAGTATAGTTGGTTTGAAAATCCAACAAAATCAAAGATGAGCAAAACGCATCCGCCAGAGTTAAAAAAGTAAGTAGCAATTAGAAACAATCATCTAACTCTGTTTATTTTGTAATGACTAATCTTTTCTTTTCGACCTCACAATAAGGAAGAGAACATTAACCAAAAATATGGTTGTATTAAGAAATTCCGATTAAACCAACGAGGTTTTGTTTATATTTTTCACTTTAAAAACATATTTAACAACTTCAATTGGTTTAGCATACGTAACCCTTTTATATTTTTTGAAAAACCCGGTCATACAGCGTACTGAAGCAGCCTAGTTATTCATTGTTAGTGTGTCTGTTCTGATTATTATGCGTGATTTAAATTTTTAAAAGTTAAAATTTGGTTACAGTCTTCAGCTCGCGCCTTCACCATTTCATTCCTCTGACAAGAGTCAGCATGCACGATGGCTGACTGAGTACCTTTAATAAGAAAGCACCGTTTAAATGCAGAACAGAAGGATCTAAATCTACCTGTTTTCCTGTAATGTGCAGTAAATCTTATGTCTTAATAAAACCTTAGACTAAGTTCAATTTAATTCAAGATTGCAATTCACTGTGTTGACGGTGTAAAAATTTGTAAATAAAGAGCATTTTTGTTTTTGTGATTAGAGGTCCCTTATGTTGAAGCTGTTGTTACCCATTGGGACAAATGTCTGGTAAAAAGGGGTTTCAAAAAGATGTTGAGTAGGAGTTGGAAAATAAAATGTAGATGGAGGGCACTGGGAGGGCCAAATTGGAATTCAGCTGGGGCAGGTTTAGGGGAGGAGGCCTGCCCTCCCCCCCCCCACCCTTATGGCTGTACTATAATTTTTTTTTATTTTTTTATTCAGTAATAAAGTGTGTTGTACTGTATCACTAAGTATATACATATTATTATAGTTGAAGGATCTGGTCAATGTAATCCCAAGTACTTTTCATTTTACTTGTCACAATGTTGGAATAAAAACTTTTTCTTGGCAAAACATAATTTCCATCAAATTATGGCTGTCAACAATCAAACTAAATTGTAATGGTTATTTATGCACAAGTGTAAACATGTTTTCTAGTAACTGCATAAGCCGTTCATTGTACGAAGTACCATAGTTTCTGGGCCTCCCCTTTTTAAAAGTTCTCAATCTGCCCCTGTTTAGTATGTCAAAAAAAACCTTTTCGTGCATCTCAGGGCAAAACATTGGAAAGTAAGTGGCTTTTTGCAGTTTAAGTTTTGTTTTTGTTTTATGCCACGTCAAGACTATCACTGCAGTGATGTAGTTTATTTATTTTGTGAAATCATGGCCAAGTTTTTGAACAGTAGCCGATGCTAGCATCGTGTGGCAATTGAGGAAATGTGAAAAAATCCCAAGAGTCACTAAAATATTTGAAATCACTTTAAATGGTGGTCTTTCAGAAACTGTGAACCCTACAAATTCTATCATTAATATTACAAACATTCCCTCTGTTGCTGGTTTTAAATTGATTTTGACTCAACAAGGATTGGAAAAGAAGAAGCAGAGAAATTATACCTCAGACTACAACCAGTTAAAATATATTAATTTTGTTCTTATTGTTCATTAATGAATCAAACTTGATTTTATGTGGGGGGGGGGGCATTGTACACTTGATCAAGTCATCTTGTGTAGACTGAACCAAAAATGTTGATGGGGCATAATATACACAGTATTTTGAAGCAGCAGAAACAATTGCAGCTTTGAGAGCATACAGGCATGTGAGTTTTGTGATACACCTCAGATGGTATGTTTCACTGCTTCTAACATTATATTCATTAATTACAGATACATGGATAAACGATTGTCATGTAAGTATATTTTTTCACTTAGTTATTTCACGTTTCAGATATTTCTTTGTATGGATGTTTTATCTGATAACATTTACCAGTTACTTCATTGGTAAAATAATTATAGTTTTCTGTAACTTACCCACACTTGTATTGTTTTTCTAGTGAAGCTAAATGGAAATAGAAATGTGGTTGGTGTACTAAGAGGCTTTGATCCATTCATGAACCTTGTGTTAGATGAGGCTGTCGAAGAAGTGTCAGCAAACGAGAAACACAATATTGGAATGGTGGTAAGTGAACAGATTTATAATAATAATTGCCAATGAGTCAGCTGAGGGGAAGACCCCAAGGCTGACGAGGTGGCAGATTATAGTTGTTTCTGTTAAAGTTGTTATGGTGCTTCTAGATTTCATTGTTTTTGTAAATAATGAGAACGATTAATAGTAAACATGTGTTGTTCTATACCGATTCTGCAGGTCATCAGAGGGAACAGTATAGTAATAATGGAGTGTCTGGACAGAGTTATTTAACAATGGGTAACAAAGTACCCACAAACCAACAGCATCAATTTGTGAGGCAGCAGGCTTTAACTGGAGTTCTCATCTAACAGTCACAAGTGTCAAAGATGGGTTTTACTGTACCTTTACTGTACCTTCAGCAGCCAGCTCCCACAAACTCAGGGGATGTGTATATATTATCAGCTGTAAAAAGAACAGCTTAAAATGATGTTGCTTGATATTGTATGACCACACAAAGCTTGTTTGTAAGGCTTGTGAACAATGTTATTAACTTTTTTGTCTTGTTAACCTTAGTTTACACTCGGAAGTTTTAAGATACTAATAAACATTCATGATACTGCAAACAAGTGGAAACTTTGATGTTGTCTTGACATACTGTGATCACACCTTATTACAGAGAACAAAATTAATTATTAGAAAATTCAGCTACTTAGTATTAACAATAATAGTAATATTTAGTTTAATTTCAGTGTAGTTCGAGAGGTTTTTGTGTTTTGTGCAGCAATGTAACACATTTTTGAAAATGATGTTTGGTAATACTTGAAATGCCAGCTTGGGAAAAAACATGTTAGGGCAATAAATATTACCACTCTAAACAAAAGAATCAAGGCATCCACTTAATTTTCCACACTTCCATTTTATTGAAAATTTTAAAAACTCACAGTGAACAATAATATACTCTCCATTGATACCAGTTGTATGAACTGACAGAACTATGTTGAAAGTTACCTTTACCATATCTACCTCGTTTCTGTGTTAAAAAACATTAAAAGTAAAATAAAAGATGAAAAGGGTCAACAATTGATTTAAAAGTCTGTGGTGTAATGTCAAAAGTTTTGTGTAATATTTACATAATAAATGAATAATTATATATCACCTAATTTCTGTAAATGGAAACCAGTAAGACTCTATTTCCTTACAGTCTAAAAAAACGTTAGGCATAGTATTTGATAGGATTTATAAAAATTAAACTTCCAAGAGGATTGAATCTGAGACGTTGACAATCACAACTGCCAACTGTGAAGTGACTTCATTGTGGATTAATGGTTGCTATAAGTCAATCGCCCCAGGCCTCTGCTTTTTGCTTTTCCTTTAATCTTTTTTGTTCTGAAATCATAAATTGGATATTGATTATTAAATATTGAACTTTTCACAAACTGTGTTTTAAGTCCTCTGTATTTTAATAAGGAATATGATTGTCCAGCTTGACACTTGAATATTATGCATTAAAAATTAACTTAACCTACCTCCCCCCCCCTCCCAAAAAAAAATATTATCAGTTATCATGGAAGGGTATATGAAGGGGGAATTTAAGTAGAGAAGCACAGTAAGTGTGCAGCAAGATCAAAAGTTTGAGCCCAGGGTTGGCTACCAGATAATGACCGTTGGCTAGTAAATTTCAAACCTCACTAGCCCAAGGACTAGTAAGTTAGAGCCCAGGGTTGGGTACCAGGTGATGAC
>JAOEJH020024247.1:0-10922 GCA_025448215.2 Palythoa grandis
TATTTCTATTTTTTGATTTGACAGTGGCTGATTATTTAAAGATACTTACATTTGTTTGCAATTAAGTAGTGATGAATAAAAAAAGAAGAAAATAATAGACAAAAATATCTCACAGAAATTTGATGATGTGCTCCATTAACACTTTCAATTAACATGTTCTTCTTTTGTCTCTTAAAGTGTTCTACAGTTTTGGGGTCATTATCTGACAGGTTGAACATATTCCATATTTTAGGTCCTGTGGAAAATTGTCCTAATTTTTTTTGTTTAGAGATAGCATGGAAATTCTTGGATTGTCTTGTGTGGTGATTATGGATGTCTTTGTTGAGTTTAAATAGGTTATCAAATGAAAACGAAATGAAACTCTTGAGTCGTACGACGTGTGCAATTGTCTTGTTTTAAATAACCAATCACAACTCGAAGTAGCTGAAGTTAATCAATCAGAGATCTTAGACATTGCAAGACATAACTTTCTCGACAGTCAAACGAAAACCGCTCTCTGAAATGAAAAAATCAAAACTAGTTTGAAAACTCTCTCAAAAAGCTGAAGGACGTTTTTGTCTTAATTTTTTTCAATATCATTTATAGCTGTCAAGATACTCACTCAGTTTGAATGTTTAATAATGTAAAAAGGTTGAAAGTTTGAAAATAGAAAAACTGTTGAATATTTTTGTAAAATATTTGAGGTTTTTGACTTTGAAACCCAGCAAGCTGATTATGCAGGTGGATTTCGCTTCTGGAATCTCACATGCAAGTCCCTCAATTGGTGAATCAATTATGAACAAATTTCCTATGCTGAAACTTATGACGCCATCAGACAGAAGATAAATTTTAAGAACATTATTTGACTTGGTAAATGCACTTATGTTCCGTTTGAAAGACGAAACTAGCTACAGAAAGAAAAATTCATCCCAGAAAATAACAGTCAACTTGCTGTATATTTCCCATGTATAGGTAGTAATAAAGAAGTACAGAAAACTTGTAACGGGACTGATTATCTCGAGCATTTGTATACAGGAAAAAAAATTGCCCGGGTCGTCGGTCCTTCGGAAGAACCCTGGATATGAAACTAAGAGCGAATCCATATTCGTTTTTAAAATTTGGAGGAACTTGGCCTTCGCACATTGGCTCACTCTGGCTCCGGTTCTACACAAAAAAACTTCCAAGCTGGTTTAATTATTTTACCGTGAAAAGAATATTATCAGCGAGGGCGGGTTTGTAAATCAACACACTCGGGCTACATCACGATAAAAAAACCTGTCCCCGAGTGATTTGTCTTTAACCAAACAATGACAAACAAAACTGTGTTGTGGTTTGCCACAAAAGCAACGCAATTAAATTCGCAGGTTGCTGTTCATTTTTACCGTTGAAAATACAGAACAAAGACCCCCTGGTGTTGGTCATACTTTTAATTTATACTAAACGCCCACTTAAAAAACGCTGAAAATTATAGCAATCGAAAACAGTTACCGCGGGCAATATTTTCAATATTATGCTGTATTTAAATTCTGTCATTTTCTTAGAAAACATTTAATAGCTATTTGCGTTCCTAGTGTCTATATGTAAACCGTCATTGTTAATTGAACATTTCTGCTCTTTAGCCGATAAAGAAACTAGAGAGAAATCGAGGTCTTATTGACTTGAGTAGAAAGGTTATTTTTTGATCTTTTTTGCACGCAGTCAAAAGTACAGTATATTCAATTGTGAGGAATTTATTAAAATCATTATCTTTGGACGCCAATTAACATTTTCGGAATTTAGTTCCTATAACACATAATACACATTTAACATCCGCTGGGGTTATTTTAACTTTATACAGATGTGTATCGGCTCAAAGGATTTGTAGATTAAAAATATTTAATTCATTCTATCCTTGTTTACCTAAAGCTAACAGTTCTTGACTATCGAAGGAAGTGTGTATCATTACAAAAGAAAATTTAATCAATGGCTGAGCAAGTCGAGTTCCTATTGGTTATTTAGTATGCACTTGCAGGAAATTTGTGCTCTTGCCAAAGCTTCAGATAAAAAGCTAAATTTAAAGCAAAACTTTTAATTTCTTGGATTAAAATTCAAACTCTAATTGGGATTGAAGATCACTCCAAAAGGAAAAATAGATTATCTTTTTCGTAAAATGTCATTAAACATCCGAAAAGGAAAACAAAATTTTGAGTTTGCGTAAGTAGGTTTTAATTTTTGTTAAAGCGCCTATTAAGAGCCTATTTTTTAAAACAAAACATTTTCATGCATGTTTAAAAGAACATAAATTCTAAACCTCTCGTAGCCTGGAAACCGGTAAAAAAAGATACTCGAGGTGCACTGTTTTTAAACTTTTTCAATTTCATCCTTTTCTGACAAGGTCATTACACGATATATATATATATGATCTACCCAACACATATAGAGCAGGTGAGCTTAAATCGGAACAACCTAATGTCAACATTCTTAATTGAGAAGCTAAAATAATCCACGCATCCTAATTATAATTTCACGATGGTTCGCAAAAGTATAATTGCGATTCATTGTCGTATTTCTTCAGTTTGTGTACAATATATATTCACAAAGCTGCGTCGAAATCAAAATTATATAACAACAAAACTTTTTCTTGTTTCAAATTATATTAAAAATTACACATCTGCTTAGATAAGGGCTTTAGAGAATTAAAGTTTTGTGGCTATAAAGTTGATGCCGCCATTAAAACTGAAATTTCGATTCCAACTTTCTGAAATTGAGTAAAAATGGCGGCAAAAATCTGCCTTTTATAGCAAAGACTGAAAGAGAAATATCATTCGCATTTTGAAACATCTAGATAATTTTGAAATGCGGTTTGTAAAATTGTGAAAATGCCCTGAACTCAAACTAAATGCCATTCAAATTTTATCGAGGAAATTTCTAGATTGAGATGTTAAAATTTTAGCGTTGAAACTTTTCAACGTATCGAAAAATGACTTCTCACAAAATGGCCAATTACCGCACCTCTTGAATCGCTCCCTAAATATTATTTATTTTAATATCGCTTTCATATTGTTATTAGTCTTTGTATAATATCGTTCGGCTGACTGGTAAATGAGGGATTAACAAAACGATATCTTTGATTAGTTTTCTTTTGTAAAGAATTCATTTCAAACACTAAATGGATCCGGTGCTACATGAATCTCTCACTATTTTTTTTTCAAAAGCAGTGCGGGGCATCCAACTTTACTATTTGACTTTCCACAAAAAATTAGGAAAGTAAATTAGGAGGGACATTTAAGTTTTCTAACTGTTCAATTTGTCTTTGTTTTCACAAAGTGGCTCGCACATACACATATATGATAAACGTCTTCTGGGGAAAAACAGTTTAATTTTTACAAACACAATTATACAGTAACTATAAAAATGTCTACCATATTATCAAAAGACCTCATTGTACAGTGCCTTATTGAAGTAAAATTAAAAAAGATAAGTTTTATTCAATATGATATCGTACTCAGTGGAACGGATTATTTTCTATAGCAACTACCCGAGCTAACAAAACGAATTGTGTTTTAGCTCAAAAGATTCAATTTGTTTACTGCTCACGTCCTTACGACTCCTTTATAATGCATCCGCTTTTTATTTACGATTTCTCAACTCACTTGCAATCAAGTGAACACAAGACTCAATGGATGCTGAGACGCAAAGATAACGGTTTTATTACTAATATAAGTTAATTCAGTGGGAAAAAAACAAGACTCACGTTAGTTGCTTTTGATAATAGCCAGTCAGTTGAAAGAAAACAATCAAAGTGATTAGTTTTTATTCCTTTATCCTTAATTGATATACAAGGTTTTTCTGCGCTGCGCTGAAATACCATGACAAGGGAATTAGAACAGCCAAAAACTCGCAGGAGAATAAAATAGCATTCAATTGAAATGAAATAATGGAAACCTGGCAATTCATTTTTAAATATCCAAGTGTTTCGCATTATTTTGGTTATAAACCCCGAACTTTTGTTATTGGCTCGTATAACTTTTACACCATATTCGCCGATACAAAAAAAATCACTTTATTTCTTTGATTCTAGGCAAGTAAGTGCAACGCTATAAGTGCTACGCTTTGCTAATTCGACTATTGTTAAAAATGTTCTTGTTCATTTTACGTGTTGAGTGAAAGCCCGGCGAGAAATGTCCTTGTCAAAATTAATTCTTGCGTAAAAAAGACTACAAGGTTGTAGTTAAGTATCTTCGATCTAGCTTGTTTTAATGATTACAAAACTTGAGGTAATACAAACCCGACGGCACATTAAACCATGAGATATTGAAATTTACCTAAACAATCACTGTCTCCTTAGAGCACTTTACTGGAAGATTACCAACTAGACTAAAGTTTATCAAAACTTAAGGTAACACTTATCTCTTACCGCACTCTTAAGGAGATGCAACTCGCTCATAAAACTAGACAGATATAAGGTTTAATTGTAGCTATCACGGAATCTTCTCAACGGGCTTCATTAAAAAAAATTAGAAAACGCATCGCTTTCTTTTCAATCTCTTTTGAAAAGACAATAGTTAAAACGTCTTTAAATTAGACAATTCTAGAATAGGGAAAGACAAATAAAATAAATATCAGATCCCGACGTTTTAGAATGACAGACGATGTTTCAAGACATCTGGTTCCGCTCCATATTCAATGTGAAATCATTTGTACACATAACCACCTCGATATGACAAATCTTTTTTGAGTATTGATATAAATTTAATTTCTACTGTGACAGCACAAGATAATTGCTAATCTTCTTCTTCTTTGAAAACAAGCCCCCGATGAATTTGTTTCTAAACTTGAGAAATGGCTATCACTAGCAAAAAAGAGTAAGTTACACTGCCGAAAATACAAGTTGAATGCAAAAAAGTGAGGCGTCCAAAATTCATTTCAATATGTTGCTAATGGTTTGCCGACGGAATCTTTAATGACTATAATTTACGCCATGTTGGATATCAATATCCGAAATTTTATAAATATAAAAGAAGTTGCAACCGATAAACTCAGTTAAAAAAAGCAAACAACGATGCACTTTATAGCACACGCTCGCTTGGTTCTTGCCGTTTTGCTTAGGATGTTGGAGCACAATCACATTAGCGAGGGAAACTTCAGCGAAACTGCAGAAACATGTATCGTTTATAGTTATTTTGTCTCACTTTTGTTGAAGTTCTAACTTTTATTGACAAGTAAAAGCTCGGAACACCTACTAAAAAAACAATTAAGACTTGGCTCAGAGCAATAGCAACAAATATTTTTAGAACACCATTATTTAAGGTAAACTTGATGTCCACCCTCTCAACGGGCAGGTGCATCAACTTATTGAGCTAAAGAAAAGCTTTGATTTACTTCAGATTCGGCCAAAGATTTCCGAGGTTGCTAAATCTATGAATTTTTCATAACTATATATCGATCGCAGTGGAGAGATATCCTGCGGGCATGTAACTAATACGATTGAAAATTGTTATGATTTGGCTTAGGAAGGGGGTTAAGTTTGGCAGGAATACAAGATACAACTCTCACTCAAGCCAAAATATTACGCGTGCCACAAATTATGACCATCGGTGGTCATTATACTAAATACATAAAGCATGTTGATAATTAAATTTCATGCCGAAATATTAAGCATTTGTTAGGAAAAAAGTGCGTTCTTCATTCCTCGATAGTTTAATTAATTCTTCACAGTGATTTGAAGAGAGCGCATCTCCGAATCGAGAATCGCCCGGCGCGAGGGGCGAGGGAGGAGGAAAAAAAGCGTTGTCAACCGAAAATAGACAGGAATTCCTCACAAGATGTTGCAAGATACAATTTCGTTGTCAACACGTGTCCTGTATATTATGATCAATGTATGTGCATAAAATCACCATTTGAAAGAAATAGAAAACTTATTGTTTTGCTCGAGAATGCAAGTGTAAAAAAAGCTGTAAAAACACTTTACCGCCATAACAAAAGTCATTGATGAAGGGATTAAATTACATTCTAGCCCCTAGACACTGCATGGCCTTCATTCGGGAACGCAGTGTGATCACCTGGCTCCACCAATCGAATTGCTTAAAAATCACGTGATGATCAAAGCAGCTGGGGAGTCAAAAGTGCAGAGAGAGAGCTTGGTTGGGACTCTAAAAGCCCTTTGCCAATCGCAAGACTACAAAACGCTCGAGGAGCGACGCACCGGACTTCACTTTTCAACTTCAGACCGACACATTAAGAGCCTAAACTTAACAAAATGGGTAAGCCGTAGTTTAAATGTGACCAAATCAAGAAACACTCCTCCAGATTTTACGCGAAAAATATACAAATTTTAAAGTTCTCTTAACGTTTTATTTTCAATTAATACCCCATTAACTTGTTCTATGATATCACAACATTCACGGTCTTTGCCTTCAAATTGTAGTTATCTTTCATATTTGTGTACAAATTGTTTCTCTCTCTCACTTAAACAAAATACTCCATAAGTATTGCTCTAGAAACGCTGTAAAAGTCTAGATGTGTTTTAGCTTAGAGTTATCTATGAGCGATGGAATAAATGTAAAAGTTAGATGCATGGAGGTCGGGCAACACAAAACAGTACGCAAAAGAATTTCCAAAACTTTTAATGTTTAATTTGGTTGTTTATGTATAAAATTTTATGCAACACAAACGCCTTGCTTTTTGTTAAATCCCTTCAGAAAACGAAAAAAGCTGTACCATCACCGAGAGAGAAACGTCTTCGCCCAAGAAACAGGAGGCGGAGAGAAAGCAAGAGATCCTTTGTAAAGTTTGTGGAGATATTTCTTCAGGGCGGCATTACGGAGTGTATACGTGCGACGGCTGTTCAGGTTTTTTCATGCGAAGCGTTAGACGTGACATGGTTTATACGTGTAAAGGTAATGGAAATTGCATCGTGGATAAAAAGCGAAGAAACCAGTGCCAGGCCTGTCGATTTAAAAAATGTCTGGATGTGAAAATGAACCGCTTTGGTAAGGATTCTTTAATCTTTTTTGAAAAACATTTCACCCTTTCTGCACTCGTAAATAGATATCTTTTAGACCAATTTGAGACCTATTTTCACCTTTTTCACTTCTTTAAAATTAATAGTTACAGACTTTGTCGTTATTAGGAAATACTATCAAAGGTTATTCAAATTAGTCTTTGGTACATTAAGAAATAATTAGACTTCCATAGGTAATTAAGATCTTTTTTTATTCGATTTCCGATCAGTTGCAACTCTTAATACAGTGGTGAATTGTATTTTGGCTTCTATTTAAAACTCTTGTCTTAGTAAATTCAGTTTTGAATGTATTAAGTCTGTTTCACAGTCTTGCGTCCGGATATTTGTATTTCATGCAATTCTCAACTTCATTTGCGAAAAATGAAAATTTAATTTGCTTCCAAGCTGTTTACACGCGAGATCCAAAACGTTAAATTTCACTTCCTCAAATAGACACTTTTCGGGGCGACTTTCGCATGTTTAGAAAGGGAAAACGAAGTCTTGCTCTCTCTACGGGCGTACAACATCTAAGGTTTCGATCCCACTTTGGCTGTCCCTTGGCTGTCCGTTATGTGCAAGCCAGGAGCGCTTTATTTTCAATTTAGAAAAATAAAACTATCACCGTCTTTAAGAAAAGCCTCACGACTGTGCAATATTCTCTAAATACATTGAATTTCGAAGACATCAATTAGAATCAATTAATCTTTACAATAAAGGAGAAAAACGTCAAGTTTTTGTTTCATTTTTACCGAGGGACAAATCGCTTTCTATGTTTAGGATGGTTGCGGTTAAAGAGAGTTAGCAATTAAACTTTATTTACATCAAGCAAAACTCACACAGGGCTCTAAGAAATTATCGTTTGAAGCAAATTGAGTAAATAATAAAAACCTTAATGAAAAGCTGATGTGATACCTTAGGAAGATTATAAAAAAACACTAAATTGTTTTAAGTGCTAATTCTACTGATACTGCAACTCGCGGTCCGCAATCAACATATGGTTTATGGCACAGGTGGAAATCCTTATTAGCCTTACTCATTCAAGGAGATCCCAAAGATATCTAATATATAGCTTTTTACTATCAAATGCAACGTTGTAAAACTAGATTTTAAAGTGTAAGTTTAACAGCTAAATAGATCTTTACTTTCAGACTCGTAAAAAATGCGGGCGGTTTTGAAAATGCTTTGGGGGTGTAGAAATGCCCCGGCAGGTGATCAAAGTCTCAGTTTTATTGCATATTTATTTCATTATAACACAGCAACTGTGATATGCTTTTAAGTCGTAACTTCGCACTATTATTTAACAAACAATGAGCTGTGATATTAAAAGAAAAGCAGCAAACAAATTTCATTGTCCCGTTTCGTTACAGTTCTTTCTGAAAACAGTTGTCAAAATCCGACAAACATCGCTAGCGGATTTCAGAAAACGCTGTGTTAACTAGATTATAGACGATTTGAAATAAGTACACTTTAGTGCTCGGAGGTCGTTGTTTTTGAGTAGATTCACAGAGATAATACCATTCTATTGTGTATGGTGAGAAACAGCGGGTATGGAAAAATCTATGTAAACACAAGCGCGTGGCCAGAAATGTATCATTGTTTTACAGACAGTGCAAACACCAGTAAAAAATGAAAATTTTTTTTATTTAAATTCGTATGAAGAACAACTTCTAACTCGTTAGTGTAATCGTAAAATTTTATTTACTTATTTATAACCGTTTTATAACCCCTAAGGGAAAAACGCATCGGGGCGTGATACTGATAGGATACTCGCACCACATCTATGCTAAGAAAACTTTAGAAAAAGCAAATCTGTATTCAGTATATAACTCAGATTTGCGACTCTATGAAATGTTATTTTCAGTTATAAATGGAATGCTAACACAGAGAGCCCTGAAAACAAAAGTTTCATTTACAAACTAAAATTACTGATAATTTTATGCTTTTGTGCTGTATCGTCTTTTTTCGCTTTCAAATCGAATAACGACCCTGGCCTGTCAGAGAAGCATGCGAAGAGCCGTTCCATCTGCTCGCCTCTTAACTGCAACCACTCATGATTGGAAGATGGCCGACAAGCTGATCAAATACTCTTAAAGCGCACGGGTGTTAAGATTTCATTACAGATTTTACAGTCTTGACATATCACTTTGAGAACAGCACAAAAACTTATCTGCGGTAACAAAATGAATAAAAATTCCTGAATGAGAAATTGTTTTTCGCGATGTTGCCTTTCTACATTAACAAAAGATTTTCGCTGAAAGCTAGTTTTGGTTGTCGAGTTGCGGTTAAGCAACTGTTTCGCGTTAAAGTTGGTTTTTAAGATGCTTTCTCTTTCGAGCCCTTGGACGGAACATTTTATGCCTGGGGCAAATCAAAGTTAACTATGGGCAAATAAAAACCGTACCGCTGACCTATATAGCTATCATAACATATGTCGTGTTTAAGGAAATAAAATAAACAGAACTTCTATAACACACTACAGCAGGTTCATCAGATTTCTCGACACTTCTCTTCTGTACAAACCTACTGAAGAAATTGAACTATTAAAACTCAATTTTGGCAACGATAAAAGTTGATCCGATATCTTTTTGCGTGATATTCAGACCTTCAAAAGTTTCGACGCTCCTCGAATTTTCTTTTGTTTTTCCTTCAGGTATGTGTTACATGAAGTCTTTAAAAGTCAAAGTTTGAGGACAATTTTATGCGGGCGATGAATACGCATTTTCTAAATTTTCTATAACTTTACTCTAGTTCTTCAATTGCATTCAAAACTAGCACTTATGAAATCCGGCATTTCAGTTTTTGCCAAATGATCAAATATGATTCAACCCTCGAAGCAAGCTTTTTCTTTAGGCTTGAAATGCTTCGGTTAAAGTTTAAGAAAAAAATGACAATCACTTCTTTTTACGAAGTAATTATTTTTAGCAAATATATTCGCTTAGTGTCTATAATCAGTGTTATTTGCCAATATAAAATTATGTTCTTTGCGGAGTTAGTTTGATAAAAGTCCATGTAGTTGTAAAGCAAATTTGGTTTCAGATTCATCTTCAACCCAACTTTAAAAAATGACAAGTTTCGTCAGTCTTAAGATAATAAAAACTGTAGAAACCTGCTAAAATGCCGCACCTTCGCACAGGCAGTGTGTTACTGGCTCATAATAACCGAGAAGACGGTACTGATTTAGTATCTCTACATTTTGTCTTTCTTTTTCGGCAGAAACAAAGCTCACTGCCGCTTCGAAGGCCGCGTTGCATTGTAGACAGGCTCTTAAATACGGAATTGATCCCTTCACGGCAGAATCACTCACATTATTACAAGACGTGGAAGAAGGTGAAATTTTTAAATTCAGTTAACTCCAAAGCAAACAAATGAAGTGTTTCGTGAATTTAATTTGAAATCACGTTATTATGACACACAACTATTGACTGAGAGAGTTTTGTAATACTGAACGTTAGATATATCAGTCTGCGCACTGATAGTTGCTTGTACACTGAGTAAACTTATGAAGTCTGCATCCACACTAGAAATTTTCTCTTTTTAACAGCGATTCTATCTCTCATTTCATGTGCTAAGTTAAAAAAAAGCAGGGAAAAATGGATTCAATTTTAAATTTTAGCTATAAACGTCCGTCATTTCAGTCGGCGAACTAGAGTTTACTTTATTTTTTAGTATTCTCTCATTTTATCTTTGATATTGCTGCTTGGAATTATCATGTTTTCTTCTTAAGTAAATTCCTTATTTCTTATACATAAATTTGGAATCCAAGATATCAGCCGAAGCCCTGTCTCGAATTTTAGGTAGTAAACTAAAAGGCTCCATGTTCTCGAGGGAGGCGGCGTGGCTCAGTGGTCAGGGCGTCGGATTTGAATGTGGTTGAACCGGGTTCACTGACCACTGGTTGGATTTGTCTTCAGGTCACCCCAGAGTCAAATCCACCATGCTTGTAAATAGCCAACTGGTCTGT
>JAOEJH020024352.1:0-17193 GCA_025448215.2 Palythoa grandis
TCATATGGGAAAACTTCCGAATCACCAAAAGCGGCTATTCCTAACGCTGCTGACACTTATTCTTTTTTTGCATTTTCATGGACCTTGACTTCGTCTCAGTTTATGATAATGAAAAAAAGAACTTGGCCAATATCCAGCCATCTTGACCTTACGCTTGTTCAATAATGCATATGTACATTGACAGGTAACCTGGCTAATGTTTCAATCATGCAGCATAGGATGATACAAAACTTTGAAAACAAGTAATGTTTTACAATATATTATACTGTATGCTTACCAAATTTTTGAAGGTTTTGCATGGTAATACATCTCAGCTATCAAACGAGTTGTTGGTTTCAATATTGAGATCTTTGTAGTGTGCCTGATGAAGACAGAAAAATGATATGAAAATTACCTTAAGTTACAAAATTTTTGTATGGTTCCCAGGCAACTGAGGTCGTCCCTTACCAAAACAATCTATACATTATTTATACAATGTTTGTTTATGTTGTATGTCACAAACCAGAAAAACTTGTTCTGGACAGAATCAGAAAGATAGAATCAAAAGCCACTGTTTCTTTATTTTGGCATGAATTTTGAGTTTTATAGTGTGGATGTGTGTGTTCTGAGTTGTGAGTTTCTGTTCAAAAATGGCCTCAAATATGGCACTTTCTCAACCTGACTGGTATGCTATACTACTGGAGGATGAGATTAAGGAATTGAAGCATCTTCAAGCAGAAAAAGGCAAGCAATATATATGCAGCAAGCTTGGCTCAACTCAAGTGAAGATTGACACGAAGAATAATTGACTGCACAGTGACTTTCTTATTAATGCAAGGAATCAAAAAAAAATTTTTTTGGGAAAATGGAATTTAGCAGAGTTACAGTACATCAATTATCAAATAAAATCTGGCTTGTTAATATCATCATCATCATCATTTTATTTAAGTCAGGATTTTTCCCTTTTTCAAGGGGTTACTGACTTTCCTTCCATGACTTGGTGCAACTTTTCCACATCACTCGGTCATTTGCATCCTCCAAGTTCACACCAACTTTACGACACACCTTCTCCATCATTGTTTTCCAACTCAACTTCGGTCTTCCTTTTCCTCTTCTGCCTTCAATCTCAAAATTCCATGCCTGTTTCACACACTTGTCATCACCCTTTCTCAATACATGACCCAACCATCTCAAACTTCCTTGCCTACCAGTTTCAACAATTGCATCCTTCAGTTCTAATCTTTCCATCAACTCTCCTGTGTTTATTCTATCAGCCAACTTCACACCAAACATCTTATGAACCACATCTCTTTCTGCTCTTCTCAAAATATCTTCTTCAACCGATCTTACCACCCATGTTTCTGATCCTTATGTCATGACAGGTCTTACACATGTCCTGTAGATTCTTCCTTTAAGATTCCAAGTGTACCTTTTCCCACACAACATAGAAGACAACCCAGACCTACTCTCCTTGTCACAGCCAGTTCACTACCCCCACCACCATTGATTTATACTGTCACCCAAACAGCAGAAATTATCCACTCTCTCTAACTCACTCAGGATGTCATCTGTTGGTGGGTCCTGTTCCTCGTTTTCAGCAATTCCTCTGGTGCAAACTGTACAGTTATATGAATTTTCCATTCATTCTATCTGTCACTCTCTTTACCTTAGCACAGCGTGCATGAATCCATTTCTTACAAGTCTTACATCGAATACTTTGGTCTTAGCTTTTTTACCACATACACCACATGGATCAACCTTCACTTCAACTAACACACCTTTTCCAACTCCACACTCCAAAGTCTTTGTTTTGCCAAGATTCACCTTCAACCCTTTCCTTTCAAAAGCTGACTTCCAACTGTTAAATTGAGCTTTCAGCTCTTCCATTGTTTCTGCCATTAGTACTAAATCGTCCGCATACAACAGTTCATACAAGGCACCTTTTCTTCCCTCTTCAGAAAGCACATCTAAGACGATTGCAAACAAGAGTGGTGAAAGTACTGACCCTTGATGAATGCCAACACCAACATCACGCTCTTCTGTGTACCTCTCCCCAACCTGCACTCTCGTCTTCGCAACCTTGTACAAACTCATGACTGCTTGAACTAAGCCCTCTGGCACATTCCTCTTCCCCAATGCCCATTCAATGACTTTTCTTGGAACCCGATCAAACGCTTTCTCCAAGTCAACAAAACACATGAATAACTTCTTTTTCATTCCAATGTAGCACTCTTACAATCTCCTTACAATGAATATAGCATCCACTGTCCCTTTACCCAGCATGAAACCAAACTGCATTTTATCAAATTTCATGATAATCCTCAATTTCTTCTCCAACAATCTTTCTACGACTTTCATAGCATGCTCCAGCAGCTTAACTCCTCGATAATTACCACACTCCATAACACTGCCTTTCTTCTTATAAATAGGAACAACTGTACTCGTCCTCCAGTCCTGTGGCATTTCATCTCCATTCAGGATTCCATTTGCTATCTCCAGAATTGCTTGCTTTCCATGATGAGAAGCATCTAGGAGCTCTTTGACGATTCCAGTTGGTCCACCAGCCTTGCTATTCCTCATACTTCCCAGTACTTTTGATACATCAATAAAAAATGGCTCCACTGGACCTTCAACCTTGTCAGCATCCACAACACCATCCCACTGATTCTCCTCATTCATAATAGCTTCAATGTGCTCTTTCCATAATCTTTTTCGACCATCCTCTGTGACTACAATTTTTCCATCCTTATCTTTGATACAATTACCATATGTGATGTCATGAGTCTTTCTTCATCATTTTCAGTTTCCAATATATCACATTCCTATTATTCTCAATTTCATCTAGTTCCTTTTCTGCTTCCCTCTTCATTGCATTAGTTACTGCTTTCTTGGCCATTTTCTTATCTCTGGTATAGCATGACTTTTGTTCATCAAATGGCTGTTTTCCCACTTTTTAAAACTCTCCTTCTTCCTTGCAAAATAGCATCCTGAATATCCTGATTCCACCACCAAGTTTCACCATGCTAAGGCTTACGCTTACTGACTCCACACACCTGTTCTGCAGCTTTTTGAGCTGAATCCCTGTACTTACACCACACATCCTGTTCATCACTTTGGCTGTACAAGGCATCCATTCTGTCAGCAAATTTCTCCTTCACTTCATCATCTCCAAATTTCCAGATTTTTGTACGCTTCCATTGAGGTTGCCTTTGTCTTCTTTTCCTCCCCAGCTTGTTCACATCCATCACAATCAGGCTATGCTGTAATTCTCCCAGAATCACATTCACATTCCTAATTTTTTTTTACGCCAACCCTGTTGAACTAATATAAAATCTCTTTCTGTCTCCGTGCCAGCCGATCTGAAAGTGGCCTTCTTTGCCTTTTTAAACCAAGAGTTCATCACAGCAAGATCTGCTTCAGCACAATACTCTAACAATCTTCTGCCACCATTGTTCCTTTTTCCGATACCAAAACCACCATGAATTCCTTCAAAACCATTTGCACAAAGTCCCACATGACCATTAAAGTCACCAGTCACAATTAGGAATTCATTTGGTCCAGCAAGTTCTGTCTCTTTAACGTTCTTTGCATAGAATCAGGGTTCTCAGTACAAATTTTAACAGGTGGCCGAAATTTATCAACAGGCGGCTATATATTCAGTGGGAACAACTGTAAATAGTTATTATAATTAATTATTATTAGTAGTATTAGTCTTATATTGTAAATAGCATTGTTTATTCAGTTTAACTGCTAGAAGTGTTTAATAAACTATTATTATTATTATTATTATTATTATTATATTATTATTATTAATCTGTACAGTTGCCACTTCAACCCTGATCACAATAAAGTTGTAGCTTTGCTATGGTATTTTAATCTGAATGGGGGACTCTTTAACCTGTCACCCATTTGGCACAACATTGTAAATAAAAGGAATGGGAAGGAGGCCCAGCCAACCTAGGAATAGTAGCAAGGTCGTTATCCTCACTAAAACACCACAGCAAGGTTACAACTTTATTATGATCAGTGCTAAATGAAAGCTATAATCTCTAAATAGATTCCAGTAAACAGTTAAATACTTCCTTAAATCCTGGAATGATAAGCCCTCATGATGAGCTTCAGAAATTATAGATATTGGTGGTTATGGTAGTAATGTACATATGGAATTTGTGTGGGAAATTCGTTTTATTACTATCAGTTTGATGGTTGACTTTTTGTTTAATTTTTTTATATCTAATTCATGTAAGATACTTCAAATATGTTGGAATAGTTAATCATCTGCATACAATACAATATCTGTTAACCATGTTAGGAACATGACTCCAGGATTTTCAATAAGAATCTAATTAGCAATAATAACTTTATTTCCACTAAAATCCAATTGGCAGCAAAGGGCTGACTTGCTCGGATAAAAATTACAATAATTATATAAGGGCTATTTACAGTTGGTGAAAGGGAAAGAGTAAAATGGATTAGAACAAACTATAATCCAAATTAGGTGGCAAAAGTTGATGAATAGGTGGGTAGCAGACAATTTGCACCAGAGCCGTCAGCCAAAACATCTATAGCTAGGTTTTTCAAATTTACACCTCTTAGAATCAAAATGCATTTTCGTGCATTCTGTAGTTGCAATAGGCCCTTAGCAGGATGATGTCACATGGTACATAATACGCTATACTGGATTGCAAAAGAATGTGTAAGACTCCAAAACAAAAGACAATTAACTGAAAAAGTGTAATTTTTCCTTTGTTTTACATTTCCCAGTGGAATTTTTGCGTCCCAGTGTGGCGTACCGTGTACCATGTGACCTCATCATACAAAGGGCCTATTAGAGTATTTTGGCGAAATACAAGTATCTTTAAATTCTACTTTTTTTATAATACAATTATGCAAACCTTTTCCACCTTCAGTCAAAAAACATAATAAATTATACAAAAGAACATTACAGTACCTCAGCTATGACTATATTTAGGTAACACTCCATTTTAAAAAGTTCTTTTACAAACGTAGTCGGTGAATTCAGGTGGAATAGTAGGCAAAGTTTGCCCTCCGTCAGTACTTAATAAGACCCTGTAACACTAGTAGTACATGCTGACCAATGTGCTCTGTAGGCATGGAAAGAAAGTAAGCTTGCCCTGCTCAGCCAGGTCTAAAATGATAATGACATACTGATGGTAACAGTGAGTTTCAAAGTGGTAATAATATAGTAATGTTGAGTTGAGAGCGATTGCCATAACGATAATGATAAAGACAATTACCACCATTTATTAAACTTTAAAATGATATTCTGACCATTATTGGTCTACAACACATGAATCGATAAGGATAATTTCTAGTTGGATATCGGCCTGTTGTCGATGATGCTGAGAAGTCTAATTGTTTTACAGTATTACAAACCTAAAAGCAATCGTATAAAAGGCTCATAGTTAATTTTATGAAGAAATCCACAAAAATCAGTGCACAAGGAATTCAGCGATTTGGTCGGTTATTGTTTTTGCTACTAGTTGTCAGTCACAAAATAGACTTCCATTGGAATAGCCAATCAGAATGCAGGATGTGTTATGTTTTAAAGAGTGGTTGAATTAACATTGCCATTCAATTTCGTGTAGGTTACGTAGAGAAAATAACTTTAGGGTTTTGTGATGTTTTTGTTTGAGAAGTAAAGCTTTACTGTAGATTGCTGGCTTCTCAAGAGTAGACCCTGCTGAGTCTGTGGGTGATTTTCGGTAATTTACAGTATCATACTTAAATTGCCTTTTTCTTTTCGTTCAGATCTTTTTTTCCTCGAGGATTCTTGTGGGATGAAGGTTTCCATCAGCTGTTAATCAGCCAGTGGAATACAGACATCAGCACTGACATCATCGGCCACTGGCTGGATCTCATGAACAGCGAGGGATGGATACCGCGTGAGCAGATCCTGGGGGATGAGGCGAGAACCAAAGTTCCAGCAGAATTTGTAGTTCAGCACAACGAGAATGCTAACCCACCAACACTCATTCTACCAATTAAGTACATGATTGACAAAGGGGTGCTTCATAAGGATTATCTCAAGAAAATCTTTCCCCGACTGAGATCATGGTTTGATTGGTTCAACACCACTCAAGTTGGCAAACAACCATCGACCTACCGGTGGAAAGGTAGAGACCCTCATACAGACAGAGAACTCAACCCTAAGACCCTTACGTCTGGGCTGGATGACTATCCGCGCTCTTCTCACCCATCAGAGGATGAGAGGCACTTAGATCTGAGATGTTGGATGGCATTTGCTGCAGGACTGATGGCAGACATTGCTGACGCAGTAGGAGAAGACTCACACGAGTACAGAGCAACCAATCTGTACCTTTCTGACAACAAACTGTTGGACAAGTACCACTGGTCTCCCAAAGCACAAATCTATAGTGACTATGGCAACCACACCAAACTTACCAGGCTTGTTCAGCGTACGCTTCAGCCTGGAGGCCCTAAGATAACCGTTCGCATCGTAACGTCCAAGACTGGACCCACACTGAAATATGTGAATAACCTGGGCTACGTTAGTTTGTTTCCGTTCTTGCTACAGATCATCAACGCCGAATCCCCAAAACTGGAGAAGGTATTGAAAGACATTAGAAACCCTGATCTCCTGTGGACCGAATTTGGAATACGGTCGCTTTCAAAATCTGATCCGTTGTACATGAAGTACAACACTGAGCACGATGGGCCATATTGGAGAGGGCCGATATGGATCAATATCAACTTTCTAGCCGTACGGGCTCTATATTTCTATAGCAATGCCCCGGGACCTTACCAAGCTAAAGCTAAGACAATTTACTTGGAACTGCGGCAGAATCTGATTAGTAATATGTTTAGTCAGTACCAAAGTTCAGGGTATATATGGGAGCAGTACGATGATAGGACGGGACATGGGAAGGGGTCACACCCATTCAACGGTTGGTCCTCATTAGTAGTTCTCATTATGGCAGAACATTACTAGTTTGAAATTGAACCTATATAATTTATTTTAGTAAAATCCAACTAGTGGGCTATTATTAATGCTGCGATGTAATTGGCTGAACTAGTAGTAGGCTATAAGTTATAGCCTACTAGTAGCGAAAAACGCCGGCTTTGAAAGTCAAAACAATGGCGGCTGATTAGTATTTTCACGCCAAAATGAATAAAAATAATTTTCAACTTTACCAACTAGTTGGATTTTGCTAAGACAATTATTCCTCTCGCCCTCATGGTCTCCGAGTCAGTGACCCATTCGGCCTCACGGGCTATTGACTCGTAGCCCATTCGGGCTAGAGGGAAATTGTTAAATAGTTAACAATGTCTAACCTGAAATTTTTCCCAGCTCCCTTTAATGAAGTAAACATCTTGCGGCATTTCTCTAGAATGCTCATTCTGACCTTAAAATTTTACAACTGTGATTAAACACTACTTAAGCCTCTTCTCCCTTTAAAGTCTGAAACTTATACTGCATCAACTGTTCTTCGTTAACGAAACTGTTCGTACTTTTAGTGCTTTCGAATTAACAATAAAGGTTTCATAGTTGTAATATGAAGAACCTTTGTCTTTCATAACCATATCATCGTATGTGGCAAAGTTTGGCTCCTGGGTGCTGTGTGTTTGTTTAACAACAAACTGCAGCGTAATCAGCCACATAATAACAATAACAATAACAATAATAATAATAATAATAACGATTAATTGACAGTATTTCTACATAGTAGCTTTCTGTCATATTAACTAAGAAACTAACTACTTACTAATTACAAACGTGATACACAAGTTAAAACAAATACGCGAGGGCTTACGCTAGTTTTATGCGTTAACTGAGACTGAGTGACGTTGGTTCTATAATAGAACGCAGAACCGTCTCTCTCGTCGTCAGGAGATCAAAAATCCAAGCGAGGTTGTCGAATGGGAGACTGGGAAGAGAAAAGAGGGTTCGCACGTCGGTTCCTCTTCCCAGTCCCCCATTCAATGACATTCATTGGATTTTCGATCACATGTTTTTTAGTCAAAGTATATAACAGAAACCATTTACATTAGCAGCTCATTGACGTTATTTATTCAACTTTCTTGATAACTCGAGATTTCCAGGGGAATTTTTTAGCTATATTTTATTCTTATGCCAGTTATGGTGCACTGAACTCGATAAAAAGCACACGGGTGTGGTTTAGTTAGGGTTTTTTGAGCCCATCGGTGTACGTAAGTATGAGTGACACTGGCCCCAGTTACAACCAAGCGGAAACAACTCAGTTGTTAACTGGATCGTGCCTGAGGTTAACACGAAGGCAGTAGTTATTACAAAAAGTTAATTCCATTTTTTTCAAATTTTGCAAGACAGATATGAAGCCAACGTTCAGCCATTCACTGAACTCGCTCACAACAAATAATATTTCAAACATTCTCAAATCTCGGTATAAAGCAATTTTGTTTCAAATCATTATACTTTAAAAAAGTTGTTTTTACGATGTGAATGAAGAAGAAAACCATAATAAATAAATTTTATTAATTTGAAAACACAGTTTGTTGTCTTAATTGAACCCGCTTCTAGCCAGCGGTTGAGCAAGGTCTTCAATTCGTCCAGACGTTCTTGCATTTTTGGCTGCCCGACTCACTGTGAAAGCGTCGGGGTTAAATTGAAGATGATCCATTGACTCGCGTATGACTGGTTTGGAAAGAGCCTGCGTTCTGTCCGAAGCAATGGCACGAAGAGCGTTTCTGGGAATAACCCATTCAACTTCTCTGCATGGTTGGTAGCCCTCGGCTACTTGTTTGGGTCGGGCAAGTTCCAGAACACGAGGCGTTGCCACTACGCGACGACTGGAGGACGAAACACGCCACATGGGATCTCGGAAGGGGCCGTCACCGCGTGTCTTGGGACGAGCGAGCTGCTCAACCCTTGGGGTTGCTGTTGCTCTCATGGCAGTTTCGCTTATCGGCCATATTACAGGCCTTGCGGGAAGGTAGGCCTGGTGAGGTTTCTTGGGCTCTGCCAACCTTAGAGAATGTTCCCGTTCTTCAGCCGTTTTGACAGCTCGATTTACTTGCCAAATAGGCGAACTTCTTCCACAGCCAAAGATGTAGGACGGCCTGTAAAAACAGAGTTGACAATGGGACACGTTACTGACTGCATTTACGAGGATGGCGAAGGCTTAAACTGACTATGAAAGTTTGAGATCCTTTCTTCGTTGTTAGACCCTTTTCAAACAGTTCTCATACAAAACAATTTCGTGCAAACTTTCATAACATTAAACCGTAAAAAGTCGTTTCTTCGGACCTTTAACCTCAAGCTGCCAAGTAAATCAAGATTTTAAGATTTGATGTAACCATACTCCGGCTCTAAAAATTTGTTTCCATTCATCGAGGAAATTACGATTTCCGAAACTTAACAATAACTACAAGCGAACATGTGACAGTAAGTAAAGGTAGTTTATTTAACAAAAAATTCTCTTGCTGTGCGTGTTTGTATTTACGTCAAATGTTTGTGACAATAGTGAGGTTCCACTGAGAGATTCCTTCAATACCACGGTCTGCACGATGCGTGTTTTAAAATGCTTTCAGCTGTGTCACAACCGCAAAGATACAAAGTCCAACCATGAATTAATTTCAACCAGAAAATATATGCTTTGCATACATTCGCCAAAAAGTTAAATCAACCTCGTATTAAGTCATTTTAGGGATCAATATTGAATAACAGCTCAAAGGTTGCATATACATTTCGTCCTCATCAACGGCTAAGCTGTGCGATAGTTTACCGAATTCAAGATATACACCCAAAAGGTTTCACTTTGAAACCCCACTAATGTTCTTAATGGTTCTTAAAGTTTATCATGTTTTTGCTTTGAGTCAGCTGCGTATTAAACTAGCATAACTGCATACAAACAACTCTACGTTTAAAATAACTGTAGACCAACATGCATATTGTTTGAGAATAAGACACATTGAAGCCGAACTAACTGGACAATGGATACGTTACCTTGGAACTTGTCAAGGAACACTTGCTCAAAGATTATTGATATTATATTCAAAGACTGGAGCTTTTGCTAATTTCGACAGGTAATTTCAATCCCAACACGGACGGGAACAAGGCTGTCGTAAATGAATTATTCGACATGCTATCACTTAGCAACTAGAATAGCGCTTTTGAATATATAATCATAATTTCTGGCTCAATAATTTTTGGCAACGTAAATGATGCGTAACACAGTCCGCGCGATCTTCAGTCTTTCACAAAAACCAAATATAACCTGCACGCAATGTGGTTAAGGGTAACCCGTTTATTTAATTCTTGGGAAGCATTTAGACTAAAATGGAATTTATGTAAACATCTACATTTTAAAATATGAGCACTCGGGTTTTCGATGTGGGTCAGGTTTGTAAGTAAAGAGCTAATCAGTCCATTCAATGATTCATTTTAAGCGTAACATTCTTCATTCTAACAGCAATGAAAGTTTTGGTTGAGTGACTTGAGTAACTGTCCATGTGGCATGATAAAAGATTAACAAAAAGAGCGAAGTTCAAAAAGTTAACCGGGCGCATATTTGTTTCAACAAGTTTGTTCTTGTTATTTCACCTCATAATTGCAGAACATAACGACATATCCATATCTAGTAATGACACATAACATGGAGTTCTGAGCAATGGAATTTAAAATCGTAAAAAAGTACGTATTTTTAAAAGATCTAACCTTAAAAAACTGTAAAAACGTCTCTGCAAGCAGGGGCGTTCCTAGGTTTCTGCCGTTTGTAAGCCTTGGAGTATATTAAGGGTAAATACACAAAGGGCGCGTTTTAATACAAGTTTTAAAGACTATATATTATACAGTCCGAACGACTTGCAAGCCCTTGTTTATTTGCTTAAAGACAGGTACGCCCCTGGCAAGGAATATCATCAGGAACATCAGCCGAAAGAGGTAAGTTCAAGTTCAAGTTCATCTTAATTGCACTATTTACAGATCCCGTTTTTACATAAAAACATTATAATATTGATAGGACCCTATACGCGCGCTCTGATTGGTCAAAAACCCATGTTTTATCAGAGTATAAAACAGAAAAAGCGCAAAACTATCTATCTATCTACTATCTATGTTTTAATTGTTTTTCGCTATATTACCTCTGGTCAACATTTTGTTAGAGATGGCGAAAAACATTTTCGATGAAGAAATTTGTGGTTTAGTTCCCTGCGAGGCAGCAGAAAGTTTTAAAGACAAGGTTAACTCAAAAAATAAAGAAGAAGAAGCGAAAACAGTCGAGAACTACTCGCGGCGTGTAGAATGTACATCATAAAGCAAATGAAACCGTATTCTACAATTCTATTCGTATAATTTAAGAGTTTTACTACGTAGCCTATGGAGTTATCAGTTAAGGGAAATAGCTGGAAATCATCAACACACGGACAAAATAGATTTTGAAATCTGATCGGATTATCCAAGAAAAATATTCTGGTGGCGCCAAAGCTTTTAACTTGTTTACCATCACTCCAATTTTGAGGTGAATGGCTTTTTATTTCCAACAGCGTACCGTCAGCTGGTGATTGTGATATCCGGCTAGTTCCAAATTAAAAAGGCTAGGATAATGGAACATGAGCTACGGAAAATTATTGATAGCTTTCCGCATTCAATTCTGAGCTAATGGCTATAGAAATGTCAGTATATCTAAGGATAATATCGCTTTTAGTTAGTTGTGGACAAGCTCGAGCTGAGAATAAAGCTGTTCTTGTGACACTTGTCTCTGAGTGAATCACATTCACACCAATACAAAATGGTCGTATCCCGGGTACCTCGTCAAGCGACTTTTGCGCGACTTGGGTAAGACTCTGCAATATCTCAACAAACTATATAATAAAACACCCCGGACATTTGAGAACTCGCCTGCGGCTCGTGTTTTCTATTTTTCCCTCGTGTTCTCAAATGCCCGTCGAGTTTTATCACAGTATAATACACGGCTTAGGCTTCTTTATTTGTTAAATAAAGACGAGGACATTTACATACAGAGATTAGATATCTATAGGGCTTGATTGATGAAGGTGCGTAGTGCGGACCAAAGTAGTATAGCGGCATTCATTAACATTAAACAAATAAAATTTCACGGGTAATACTAGAAAAAACTTGGTCAATTCAACATAGTCGCAGACACAGAACCTCTCCGACCCCGACCCCCTCCCCCGACACCCTCCCCCGACACCCTCCCCCGTCCTCTTCAAGTAAATAACGACAGGTCCCTTACATCTACAAAGTCAAATGGTTCACCCTTTGTGTCTTCTCGAACAATTCGTTAAACCTCGACCCTATGCAGGGGAACTTAAAAGAACCCAGCCCCTTGTCAACGAGTAGGGTAGCGGTCTGTCTGTTACACTAAAGACACATCTTAATGTCTCAGATATATGTGAACCGTATGTAGCGGACTATCCAAGACCCTCAATCGCTGTTGATATAGAAGATCATAGAAGAGAAATAAATAAGATTAAGGGCTATATCAAAACTGTTATTCAGTTTATGATTGTTGTTGTTGTTACATTATTATGATTACTATTATGATTATTATTATTATTATTGTTGTTGTTGTCGTTGTTGTTGTTAATAACAGTTAAACCCAGCACCAAAAGAAATGAGAAATTTTGCACATTGAAACGACACAGAAAACTTGAATGTATGCTCTAAACAGCAGTTTGTGGAGTATTGGAGCTGTTCTTGTGTTGTACTGAATCGTTGAATTAGACTATTTATAACTAACAGTGCATTGAAAATACATAAACTGTTCTATTGGGAGGGAATTAGTAACATTTTATAGTAACTTTAATTCCATAAAGATTTTGTTTGTTTGAGCTTCATCAAAATGTTTTCACCAAAAAAAGTTTCGACAACAGTAGCATCAAAGACAAAATGTTTGTTTTTTTGTAATTTTCTGTAAGCTACTTACCGTTCGCAGTTTTCATCAAATTCCTTCACTGTTTGTTTGGGTTTTGCCAGCTCAGTGACTCGTGGTGACGCTTCGGCCTTCATGGCTAGCGGACTAACATCCCAAATAACAGAATTTCTGCCGCAGCTAAACGAAAATTCTTCCCTGAAATAAGAAATGGTAGGTTAAATTTTGTGATGGCGTGAATTTTATTTAATTTGTTCATTTGTTTATTTGTTAAATTCTTATTTCATGCATCTATTTTATTTAGTTATTTATTCATTTATATCTATTCGTTCATGTTTTTATCCTTTCTCATTACTTACATACTTTCTTTCTACTCTTTACTCCTTAATTCTTTGCTTCCTTTCTTCTTCCCTTCCTTCCCGTAGACAAGTAAATAAATGAATTGAAAACTCAACTAATCCTGAAAACCTAATGTTTATTCTTTCGTTTTCCTGAGCGTGCGTAAGTAAACAATATTGAGTACGTATTTTTCAACCTTTGGCCCATTTTACTGGCGCCAGCTGCTCCAACGAGAAACCACTGCTCAAAACGCCAACAACTTTCGTAAAATACCTTGGCAATAATAATCAATTTGGTTTAACCACAAGATTGTTTGCCATTGCTTTTGACTGAGCCATGCCAAATTGAGAAAATCGGTAGCGGATAAAGCAGGCTACAGAAAAATAGAACAAAATAACGTACAGAGTTTCTTATCGTTCGGGGTTGGCTGTTTTGCTCGATACAAACAGTTATAGCAATATAACAAGAGCTGTTATTGTTCATGTTGTTATGCGTAGTTTGTATTTTGTATAAAATAATTTATAGAATAGTTTATGTTTTAAATATGCGGATGCAAACCTTTGCATGACTTAACACTGTTATCGTGCAGCAGACAACAGTATTTTCCTTTCGTTATTCACTTATTGTGAAGCATAGTTTACGACTTACGTTTAGACAAAAGAAGTTGTCCAAGCGTAATATAATGTTCGCTGCTTGTTATCTTGAATTTTTAGTTTAGTTTTTCCCTCCGGGAGCCATTTATGTTTATTTGTGTTCAGTTTGAGTGATGTTTTTCAGACTCGTTCATTTTGAGTAGATAAAACCAGGCAAGACGTTTGTAAGCTATGATCAACATGACATTAATTACACAGCTTGGACAATATTATCACAACCTTGACAACAATTAACGGCTTTGAACGTTCTTACCTGCTACATTTGTGTGGATGATCAGTCTGAAAGTTCTTCTTTGGTGTTGCTAATTCTTCCACCCTCGGAGATGCAGTCGCGTTTAATGCTGACTTTGATAACGGCCATATTGTCTCCTGGTTTCCCCAAACCCAATCTGGTCTGTAACGGGAAGAATGGTTTGTTTACTTTTAAAACCGAGCAAACAATTAAAACTATTTTTCTTTAAACAACTCAATCTGCTGATAGGAAAGTTTTCGCAAAAATAATGCCAGTTTTAATTTGACCAACTACGGAACGTTCTATTAAAAATATCTGTAAGTTACATTCAAGCGTGAGTCATGAGGAACAACAAAAGAGTGAACTTGGGGTCAGTGTCACCATTTGAAGAACAAATTTAAAAGAGACATAAACAAACATTTTAGACCTTAAGTAAAACAACATTTCCGGTTACTTACTCAAAACTAGTTGCGTAGACAGCCTTCGATTTCTTTGGTTTTGACAAATTTAACAATCGCGCCCTAAAAGCAACAAAAACATTGTTAATTTCCAGAGCTGTGATAAAGTTTTTCTTCCTAAGAGTTTCCCGGTCTCCCTATTATTTCCTAAATCAAAATAATTCTTACAGTAAATACAGTAAACCAAATACTTACAATCCCTTTTCTCGTGTAGCTTCTTCAAAGCTTGGCATAGGATAGTTTATCCTTACTTTAAAATAAAATAAAAAGATATAGTTAATTGGCGTTGGTCTGATTCGAACTTTGAAACAGCCTTCATACTTACATTCGATTTCAGTCATGCTGACAATTTTATCGCTTTTATCAAAAAGAGTGAATTACCATCAACTTTATTCACTCCGCGCTGTATCTTTAGATTTTATTCTTCCTTAACTTAAGGAAGCCGGGTAATTTCCAAACTTAATAACGCTCGTGACATCAAACTCATGGTTACCGAATACTAAATTTCTGACAAAATGACAAAGCGTCTGTGTTAGTTTGTCTCTATAGTAACAACACGATCAAATATAACACTGATTATATTCTGTACTGGAATTCTAAAATTTGATTGGTTAAACAGAGTCTGTAAGAGGTTTCCCTGTCGCTTATTGTTGTGCTGAACAAAAGATTTCTACAGTCTTTTTGTGTTTCAAGTTGCAGGTTGTAAAAGAAAAGCCGTGCTGTTTGAGGCGAAAAAAAATTATAAATGGAATGAACGAGTTTGTTTGCTTTCGGGAAAAACCAGGTGTTGTTAATATGTTTCTGCAGCAGGTGAAATTATTTCTTTAGTCGTATTATTTGAATTGAAAACAAAATTCGAAACTCAACTTTTCTTAAAACGGAACCATAAGAAACAAAACTTCATGTTTGCTCTAAGGACGAAGCGTTTCTTAGACTGAGTTTCCTAGTTACTCACTAATAAACCTCCTGACCTGAGCATATACAACGTCCCTGCAAATACCCCTTGGATACTCACTTTTTCTTGTTTTTCTCCTCGAATTTTTTGTTCTCTTCCTTTTTAGCTTCTCAAATTTTTCTACAAGTTCTGAAACAATAACAAGGGCCGTATTTTGTTAACAGGATTTTATATTTTAAGAACAACCGCACACAAGCAAAGGACAATTTTATTCTCGAGGCGAGAACCTATTCGCAGCTCAGCATCCATCCTGGCGAACGGTACTCGGTGGAAACTTCGCTTTTTGCGTAAGAGCTGGGTCTTGGTATTGTCGCATCGCGTTTTTCTCTCAATCTTATCAAAGGACTTTGTAAAAAAGGCTCGCGGCTTTTATTCGTTGAAAGATTTTTTTGTCTGAACTTATCTGAGGGCGTAGTTTTCGGGAGTACGGGGTGCTTACAGTTGAAAGCTCAGTGTAAGACTACCGTTCGTCTATAACTCAATGTTCATAGTCAAACAATTTCATTAATCAAAGAGGATTAACAGGTTAAAAGCAATCAGCATTAGAAGGAGTTTTGGTGAAAGGGACCGGAAATAAGAAGGCAGGAGAACTTTTTCTTTTGTAAAAGATCTTTACCCACTGCCTCCAGTGATCATGTTGTATAAAGTTTCTTTCGATTACTAAATATCATTCAAGGCCAAATGAAATTCACCTTCTTACTAAATTATCTTTTATAAAACAATATCATGTACAAGCCACGGAGTCCTATTTTCGGCGTGGGCGGAGGGGGGGGGGATATACTAGCCTGCGCCGCAAACGAACTAATTTCTAGCTAGTTATGTCCATTACTTGTAGCTGGAAGCCGTCTGCACGCAGGCAAGGACATACATGAAAGGAGTTTTGTGTTTTGGCTTATGTATTTTTGGACTTTTACACCGGGCAATGAAGAGAACGGTAGCATTCCAGTGCAATACAAACATTCTCACCACTCGACCACGAGTCGTTACAGCTTGTTGTAGAACAAACTAAACAACTGATATATGGTGAAAGCTTTCCTTTCTAAACTAAAACACTGAAACAGGTTAACCTGCACGTAACTGGGTGCAAATTGATTTTAAAACCTAGCTAGTTTTTTAGAACGTAGACCGCAAGCCGGCAAACCTGGCCCGCATATAGTCACGTGCATCATCAAAAAAGAAAGACCAGGAATTATTTTTACAAAATTAATATTGTTTTTAATAACCACAGATACGAAGCCAGGTGTCTGAATTAAAGTCTTTCATGTAAAAAAATGACTGATCATTACATTTGGGAGCATTATTGTAAAATTCTCTTTTATTGACTCACGCGAATTCTTAGTTTTATTGCTACTGATTTCCTATCAAGTTCAATTAAGTGTCCAGGAAAGAAGCAAGTGATCTTCCGTTGCTCTGGGGTATTTTGATAAAGACACGTAATCGAAATAAAATAAAATATCATGCTACTTTATTTTAAAGCAATCTTTATCTTCTGTTAGTAAAATTCATCCAGTCATGAAACAAAGTCAAGAAAGCATCTGATTTTTTATGTCCCCACATGGAATTTCATTTTGTTAGTGAGTAAGCTGGAAAGAAATAAATGTTCTTGTAGATCCAATCAGAACTGAACGGTTTAAACAATTATGCCATTAGAGTACACGCACTAAACCCGTGCAACGATTTGGAACTAATAGTTACTAATTGTTTTTATTTGACAGTAGACTAA
>JAOEJH020024353.1:0-10921 GCA_025448215.2 Palythoa grandis
TGTATTATACTGATGATTTTACCGTGGTTAAATAAAGTATTATGTATGTATGTATGTATGTATGTATGTATGTATGTGTGTATGTATGTATGTATGTATGTACAAAAACAAAAAATTCAAGAACGCCGGAAACGAAAAAAATAAAGAGTTCGGAATACGCGGATGTGGGGATGTCAACACAAATGGAGAAAGCGTGGCTAAAATTTACCGGTTAAGCAATCTTTTGGTATGGGGAATCTTCTTTCCTCACCGCAAGATAATTAAACTACAAGGATGTTACAGAATGCAAAGGACAGAAATCTTATTGATTACAACATTTTAGATATTTGTTGGAGGCCCTCAATGCAGGATT
This sequence comes from Palythoa grandis, assembly GCA_025448215.2. Classification (NCBI taxonomy): domain Eukaryota; kingdom Metazoa; phylum Cnidaria; class Anthozoa; order Zoantharia; family Sphenopidae; genus Palythoa; species Palythoa grandis. The sequence goes on from JAOEJH020024353.1 coordinate 353, forward strand.
TCATGGTTAGAAGAGGTGCTGATTTATGCAGCAACCACCACCTTGCATGTCTGTGCCAACATAGGCTACATCTTAAGAAAGCTAATTCCAAGGCAAAGTCCAGGGTGAAACTGGCAATGGATGAAGTGGCTGACTGAATAGTTGGAAGGAAAATTACAATCATGCGTGTGGAGGAAAATACAAAATCTTAGAGATTGATAGGGAAGCAAGCATCTGAACATTCTGAGAAAGGTCAAAAGAGCGTGCTATAGAAATCTAACATCGGAAGCAGAGCAAGAGAACAGGTTGATTAATACAGAGTCAGGAGACAACTTGCCGCGAAACTCAATTTAGGATGTGCAGTGGTAAAATGTAAGGATAGGCGGCGTGAAGATAACCAGTGAGAATGAAAAACTAAGTGTTTGGCAGAACATTACAAGAATCTTAATTGAGCAACGGGTGAAGATAAAGATAAGTTTGTTACCAAAAAACATATCGATTGTCCACCACCAACTAAAGAGGAAATCGTCAAGTCATAAAGATTCTTGGAAATTTATAAAACATCTAGATCTCACAGCTGCCCTTTAAAGTTAAAACCATCAAACTACAGAAATTTACAGAAAAAAATGAAGGTTTAAGACTCAATAGCAAGGTAATATTCTACGGATCAGAATTTTAAAGAACTCGTGGACTCTCCGTTTTGCAGTTAGGTCTGATAAAAATTTTGTAAAACGAAAAACCAACCAGACTCTATTATATAGAACAGAGCAAGATGACTCCCGGCAACGACAACGAACAAGGGGAGCAGGAACAGACCAGGGAAGAGACAAGGGGAACAGACAAGGGGAACAGTCAAGGGGAACAGACTAGGAGAACGGACAAGGGGAACAGACTAGGAGAACGGTCAAGGGGAACAGACTAGGAGAACGGATAAGGGGAACAGATTATGAGAACAGACTAGGGAAATAAACTTGGAGAACAGACAAGGGAAACAGACTAGGAGAACAGACAAGGGGAACAGACTTGGAGAACAGTCAAGGGGAACAGACTAGGAGAACAGACTAGGAAAACAGACAAGGGGAACGGACTAGGAGAACAGTCAAGGGGAACAGACTAGGAGAACAGACAAGGGTACAGACTAGGAGAACAGACAAGGGGAACATACTTGGAGAACAGTCAATGTGAACAGACTAGGAGAACAGACTAGGAGAACAGACAAAGGAAACCCAAAGAAGCATCACTGTAAAGGAAATAGAGGATCATAGGTAAGACCAACAATTGAGAGATGAAGGCCCTTGGTGTCAGCTGTACATGATGTAAAAGATGTTGATGGCAGCCCACTGCTCAGTTAATTAGCTAAAGTACTTTTATAAAACACTGTTTTGGTAATAAATGAAAGTTAGTGGAAATATAGTACATTATTAAGAGAGCTTCAATTGCATCACTAGTCATATTATTATCTTAATTTTGTACTCAGCTTGATATTGATATATCCAAGTTACGTCTTGGCGTGGTCAAAGAAGGATTCGGACATCATAATTCGGAACCTGATGTTGACGCCACAGTGAGGAGGTCATGCGATCTGATCAGAGAGAAAACGGGGGCAGCTGTGGATGAAGTCTCGATTCCAATGCACAAAGACGGTCAGCTTACCGTTCCAGTTTTTACACGTTACTGATATTAGAGATTAAGTGTCTTTGAACCTCACCCAATATTTTGAATAAATTCAGCTGTAAGCATTTACACACTCAATCGATAAGATTTTCTTTTGAAGCGAGCGGAAACAATCATATTTAAAATAATATAATGCAAAGGAACATGTTTAGCGTGGTGTTCTTTCCTACATTATTGCTTTGGTCCAAGATTGTATTTAATATTGAAATTCTGCATCTAATTTTATTTTCCACATAGGCTATTTACAGTGCTTTCAAGTATTAGACCATTGTATCTTTGACACCTCTGGCTTGCTTCAAGCTCTCGCTGCGATACTGTCCATAACCCAATAAAATTGTACCATGCTCGCTATAGGAGTTCTCACAGCTCAATCGTACAGCGTCCAATTATACGGAACGTCTTGGGTTCAATTTCCGCCAGAAGCTCAGAATTTTTTCCGAGTTCCATGGCAGTAGTAGGAGAGTGGGGGTTCTGGCGTGGCTGGATCGCCACGCCCCCTTGCGATGACGTCACTAATTCAGCCGGCGTCAACCGGGATAGCCCCGCCTCCTAGTCACCCGTGATCAGGTCAAACCGGTTTGTAGACTGGTTTTTCCAGTCCGTAGCGGCGACCGTGCTCAAAACCGGTTTGTAAACCTGGTATGACAGGAACAACCGGCATGTTTTAGACGCTTTCCCACCTCGGGGACGGTGGGATGTAGCACAACAACATTAAGACTTTTATTAGGACTCAGTAAATTAGAGTTTTGTGTAGAGAAGGAAGGTAACAAAAAAATGAGTGCAGACCACTCATAATAACCAAGGGCTAGTCGAGGCGGTTGACCTTTAAAAGAGAAAGTCAGCCGGAGTGCTATATCCACTTACAAACTAATATAAATAGGTTACACTTTCTTTATGAAAATAATCGTTTAACAAAGGAATAGGGTATAGATTAACATAGTATTACAACCCGAGTTTGTTAAAAGCTCGTGATGAGAGGATGTAGAAATATTTTTGGAAAAAATGTTTTTATATTCGCGGCTTACCACATGGAAACTACCGTAAATATGTTTTAAAAAAAGCATTAAGATCTCAAGAACAAATTGATTAAAAAGGCTATTGATTAGGAAAAAACTCTTTGGCTGGAATCCTCTTGAACAGTACATTTTCAAAGTGCAACGCCGATTATTTGAACTGTAAACATTAAAACTTATTTCAAATACAAATTACTGTACACTATCATTTGAACCGTAAAGGGACTGGAACATTACATTAACTGGGCTTGACATTTTAAAAATTTGTTCAAATTCTGGGATTTCTTCCATCTCTTTCTCTCCTTCAGATTCACTTTCTTCATTTGCGTCTTCACTCTGAAAACCTGATGAGCTCTGATCATCGTAATCTTCTTCAGTTCGTTTTCTCTTTCCCAGCATGTTGATGTAAACACCTAGGCAGGCGTGTAACAAATAAAAAAGGGGCATGTTTCAGCCTTATTTATATTAAAAATAAACTCATTCCACTGAGTAGAGGACTGAGGAGATCTCGAATAAATCCGGCACAATGCTGCACTAAAATCTGTTGCTTTTGTTTAAATGGAACGCGTGAATATGCCAAGTTAATAAGTTCGTTTTTATACGGCCGGAGTCTATCCCGCTGTGCTGTGCTGGGAATGCGTTTCATTAGCACATTATAGCAGACCTCGCATATAGCATGAACTTGTTCTGGAGTAGTAGACAACAACATCAGTTTTTTTTTATAAGAAGATGGTGTATTCATCAAGAGATGGAAAAGACCGTGGTTTCTACGGGCTAGTTCAGACATCTTCACCGAATGACAGTCAGACCTCTATTAAACAAAAAACTAGAGCAATCGGTTATATATAAAGTTTGAAATCATACGAAAAAAATAAATAAAGATAACTGAGAAAATACTCTAGCTACATCTATTATAGTCTAAACTATATAGTATACATAGTCTATATAGTGTAAGCTAGAAAGTCTATATAGTCTAACATAATCGAAGCTATTTAGTCTAGATAGTCTAACATAGTCTGAGATATGGAGTCTATATAGTCTAACATAGTCTAAGCTATATAATCTAACATAGTCTAAGGTATAGAGTCTATATAGTCTAAGCTATATAGTTTATATAGTCTAACATAGTCTAAGCTATATAGTTTATATAGGCTAACATAGTCTAAGATATATCGTCTATGTAGCCTAGTATTGTCTTATCTATATAGTCAGTATAGCATAGGCTAGCTATATAGGGTATAACATTTCCCAAGGCAGTTCTCTTTCTATAAAGGGTAGAGCTACTTGGCCGTATAAGTCATGAAGTCTGAACCTGCCCTCTTTGTGGTAAAAGTCAGGCAAATCTGAGTACACACTTGCCACGTGTTCATCACTTGGACAAATATATACGTAAACAATGATTGGAACAAGAAAAGAAAAATCGTTTAGGTGAATTAGCGATGCCGAAAAAATTTACAACGTTCAAATCTTCACAGGAGCTACAACCTCAACTGGCAGTTAACAGGTACGAGGATTGTGAAGAGTTTCAGCTACTATACCCATTTACAGCTCTGGTAGCGGGAATGACAGGATCCGCAAAAACAGTTTGGGTTCAAAAATTACTCGAACATGCCAACGACATGATTAGTCCACCACCCCCAAAAGTATCATATGGTGCCACACTCAATTGCAGCCAGCTTACGAACAGATGCAACACAGCGTACCTGGAATCGATTTTCGTTAAAGGCATTCCTGTTGATCTAGAAGAAGACTGGTACCTAAATGAAGCCATCAGAAACCTGGTTGTTATCGATGATCAAATGGCAGAACCAACTAGTGATAAACAGATCCTTAATTTATTCACAAAAGGATCGCATCACCGCAACCTTAGTGTTATTTTTTACTTCAAAATATTTTTCATCAAGAAAAAATCAACCGCACCGTTAGCATTAACAGTCATTATCTTGTGCTATTCAAGAACCCGAGAGACAAAATGCAAATCATGACTCTAGCCAAACAGATGTATTCCGGAGGGACAGAACATTTATGAGGAAATACGAAGAAGCTGTGCAACAACCTTACGGCTATTTACTTGTTTATTTAAAACCCAATACGCTAGATAAATGTCTTTTGAGAACCAATGTGTTACCAAATGATCCAAAACGTCAAAGGCCTAAGGATTGTCCGACCCAGAAGCTATTGCATAGTTTTTAAGGAGAGACAATATTACCCAGCCACCCGTCATAAAGGAAATGAGCCGTTTAGACCAAGACATGGATCAAATTTTGACTCGTTCCGATTTGCCAGTTGATCTGACGGCACAGATGTACGCGCAAAACGTTTTCTTAATTTTTAACATCAGTTTCGCTCCTCCATACCATCACGTGTTGATACCATATCACAAATTAAGCCTCAGCCTCTTCCTCAGGAGCAATCTACTTCCGTTGTTTCTGAAGGAGGAGGAGGAGCAGGCGTGTAGCACAGTAACAGTTCTATGAACTGACGGAACTACCGACGTTAAATAAAGGAACCTTTACCTTTACCTTTACCTTTACCTTTACCTTTTTTGTTTCTGAACCAGATTCCACCGGACTGGTACGCTCTAGACACTCCAACAAAGAAAAAAGAGCAAGTTCCAGTGACTCCAGAGCTCACCCATACACCCACTGGTCTAGGTGCTTCTACGTTCCCAACCCCACCGCCTTCTATTAGACGAAGACTACAGCCACCACGAAAGAAAAAGACACCTGAATGGATAAGTTATATAAAGTCAAGCCCTGCTGATAGGAAAAACCCACCACGAGATAGGAAAACGAGAGTAAAATTACAGCCCGTATTAAAAATGCCCGAAAAATAGATCAGATACATTGACACTTAATAAACTTCGTATGTAACGTTTTATTAATAAAAGTTGTCATTTACACTATAATTATGAGTCTTTTCTTGTTTTATAAGCGCTGAGTCCACGTTTTTTAAGTAAACTGTTTAATTTGGGACACGTGTCTCATTGATTGAAGTTTTTATTATGTGGAGACCGTAAACAAACATTGTAATTCGGATAAAAGTAGGATTATGTACCTTATGTCAATGGTTGAACGATATTCAAATGGCGGAACATTTGTAACACGAAAATTCTGTCTGAAAGTTCGAAGCAATTATTATTGTTCGTTCCTATTAGTTTAAATAGAAAAAATTTGACCGCCTTTAAACTTGAAATTTTTTTTCATGGAATATTATCAACAAAGAAGAAAGTTAATGTAATGTTCCAGAGTCCTTTTACGGTTCACATGTATGAGAGTGTACAGTAATTTGCATTTTAAATAATTTCTAATTGTATTAGTTTGTAAGCGGATATAGCACTCCGGCTGACTTTCTCTTTTAAATGTCAACCGCCTCGACTCGCCCTTGGTTATTATGTCTGCACTCATTTTTTTGTTACCTTCCTTCTCTACATAAAACTGTAATTTACTGAGTCCTAAATAAATTCTTAATTATGTTATGCTAAATCCCGCCGTCCCCGAGGTGGGAAAGCGTCTAAAACATGCCAGTTGTTCCTGTCATACCAGGTTTACAAACCGGTTTTGACTACTTATGAGCTGCAAAAATTGAGCATGGTCGGTGCTACGGACTGGAAAAACCAGTTTACAAACCAGTTTGACCTGATCCCGGGTGACTAGGGGGGCGGGGCTATCCTGGTTGACGCAGGCTGAATTAGTGACGTCATCGCAAGGGGGCGTGGCTATCCCGCATCCTGCTACGCCAGAATCCCCACTCTTCTACTACTCCTGGCCTGCATAATTTCATATTTGTTTGTCATTTTCTGATTGTCCTATTGCTAATACTATTATTAGAGACTTTATTTTAATAACTGTGCAATGCAGTTAATCGATCAGTGCGTTCATGACTGGTATTTCTTGTCATTCAAGTAACTGTGCGATACAGTCTCTGCCATGTTATAACCAATGAAATGAACTGCTCGCCATATGAGTTCTTATAGGTTAGTGGTAGAGTATCCGACTAGTATTTGGAAGTTCAGGGGCTCGATCCCGCCCAGGAGCTCTGGTGTTTCCCGAGTTCTCTGTCTCCGCACAATTTCATAGTTGTTATTTATATACTGATTGTCCTGTTGCTCGAATTGCATTATATGGTAACATGTACCATGTGATTTTAGTTTAAACTGTTACCGAACAATGAGGGCAAATGAGCAGCCAGATGCCCGCTAAACCAAAATTGGACTACCTTTCCTTTTAGACAGATGTTATTGTGATTTCTAAAGATTACTTATAGATATCGGGAGAACAGAACAAAGGTTTAACCTGTCTTTTCTTGGCGGAGGTCGCACGGATAGAGTTCAAGCTTACATTACATTGAATTTTAGATTATGCTTACCTTTTTTGTTTTATACTTATCAAGATTTAATCTAATTAAGATTTTTTTCTTTGTTCGTAATTTTTTATATAATAAGATGAGGTGCATGGTAGCTAAGCATGACAATACTAGCTAGAGTACCTTAAATGATTATGATGTCTGTTTAGGTCCTGCATTGCATTGTTGTATTGGAGAGGGTCAGTGGCGGGTTCTGTTCGAAGGAAACGGTAAGTATAAAAATAGCACGGCTAAATCGTCTTAATGACGCTGCTCCCAATCGCTTAAAGAGGGCTGCTTCCTCTTTACTGGTCGCCCATCTTCCCTAATACAACGTTTACAACTTCCATTTTAAATTCAGTGAAACGTTTTTGAATATGGGATTGATCTTCAGAAACGAAAAATGGCTCCACTGTCGGACAGCTGTTGCAGTTAGTTTGACTTTCAAAAAACGAGGGAAAAACATTAATATTAACCAAACTCACAAGAGAAAATAAAAAGACACTCTACTTACTCTTAGCTTTATAAAACCTCATTTTGCAGAACAAAGATGTGACTTAGTTTAAATTCAGTAAATTCTGTAGGTGCTACGAAATTCCATTCAATGTACACGAACTGTTCAACCCCTACATGCAGAGAGGCCAGACTCTTATTTCTTACCGCTAAGCTACGTAATTTTTCTTGGAAAACATTTGCACGGTCTGTAGGCAATATCAGGATTTTTACGGAATCCATTTCGTTGCTATAGACAGGGATACATTACATCATTACTCTAGAAATTTAAAGAAATATCTCATAGAAAGATAATGGTTGAAAGAAATGTTCATTATTTTTTGTCACTTTTCTATAAAATAGTTCACAATTATGAAAAGATACCAAGGAATTAGACTTCATTTTCATACGATATGCTATATAACAAGCGTTATCGCCCGATGTTTCTAAATCGTATTTTCAGGTTTTGGTGGGAGTGGAAAAGGATATCATGTGACAAGTCTTCAGAACGCCCTCGGAAAGGGAATGAAATGCCGCCCTAACGACCTATCGCCTGATATGATTGTGGACGCGTTGTTAGGAAAATACCTTGCAGATAACTATTATGGCGTCTTTTACAGTAAAGCTCAAAATCTAGCAGCAGTGCTGAGCGAAGCTTACGACGACAAACTCAAATCGTACGATGTATTGCTAATGCCCACAAGACCACGAAAAGCAACACTTTTTCCGCCGGAAAATGCGTCGATTCAGGGTGAGTTGTTGTTGTTTGTTTATATAATAAAAAACTAGGTTCTTTGTTGCTGGGTGATAGTTCAAATATAGTAAAAAATTACCAAGATATTGCAAAAACGCCGAAAAGTCTTATTTGTTGTTGTTGTTTGTACTGTGATATCTCGTGCTTATCTCACGGGTGTGAATAAGGCCGCCTCTTAACTACTTGCATGAACGTTTTTTCATAGCTTATGAAACTTTCTTATTGTGCGATCTTGTTGTGTTCTTTGTTTAGCGTTTTGTTGAATCTTGATTCGTCTTGTTCAGGATCTTGACTGAATGAGTATTCTCTTCAGCCTCGAGTTCAATTCTTCTCAGTACAATTGCACATATGTTGAGAAGCAACTTTTCCACTTTGTTGAATTAATCCCGATAAACTAAAATGCAATATATATATTTTTTGTTTTAAAAAATTTAGTCCATGTTTATTCAATCAACTCGGATTGCCTGTTTTGCACTAGTTATGTCGATTACTGTTGGCCATTTCGCTCTATGAAACGCAATTGTTACACCTAGGCGTTCATTAATAGCAGTTCAAATCTTACTAGGGTTGATCATTATCGGTATAGTAAATAAAACACCCGACTTCCCCTGGCCATATGATTTAAGGTATAGAAAAGAAAACGCAGGTTGATTGATGGAAGAGTGTACAATAGTTGCGATAGTAGCCTAGCAGCTTTTCCATTGGTATCAACAACTGTTGTTACCTCTTGCATGGAATCTAGTTTATAATAAAGTGGCAGCCGAGACACACAGTTTGACCAATCAGTATTTCCTCTGGTACCTTTCTCTTCAGCAAGCCTTGCTGCTAACTCCTCAAAAATGGTCTCTTCATCTATAAGTTCCTTTGCTTTGCTTGCCTGTTAGAGATTAAGTTCAAATTGTGCCCTAATGAAACCCTCGTAAACTGCCGCTGATTTGTCGGTGTCAAGCTATCTTGAAAGGTAGTCTTAGATGCTGTTACATGAGACTGTTTTTTCTGCGACTTGCAACGCATCTCAGTAGCGAGACAAGATGAAATACAATTCATACGTAACGTGAACTCCACTGTCGAAATTTGAAGTTGAAATGTGTAACATTGTAACATGCAACTTTTACTTATTTGGCAGAGTTTAACGATCGAAGTGCTATCAAATAAATATCGCGGGCAAAATTGCTTTGCGTTGCAAGCTGCGGAGAAAAACTTGCACGAAAATTAACAGAAGGACTATACGCAAGAGAAGTAGAGATACAATTTGTTATAACTGATCGTGAGACGTATTTCAGTTGATATTCAACTGATATCTTGTTCAAACATTTTGTTACTTGTTGCTGTTTTTTTATTTCTAGATTATCTAAAGTCCTGTGGAGAACACAAGGCAAATACGTGTTGCTTCAATATAACAGGTCATCCAGCCTTGAGTATCAATGCTGGCTTCTCTAATGGTCTTCCAGTGGGCTTGATGATCATCGGAAGAAAATTTGACGAAACAACTGTACTGAATGTTGCGAGAACTTGGGAGAAAATTCGTGACCGTCAGTGTTAAACCTTTGAATATCAATAATGAGCTAAAAGTAGTTTATTTAGCCTTTTACGTATCAGTGACGGAAACCAAATGATTGATAATGTTTTGTGTACATTAAAAAGTAGTTAAATGTTAGGTATTTGTATGATGGCTCTTTACAACATTTTGATGGATACTGGAGGCGATGTGGCGCAGTGATTAACCTGGATTCAAATCCTTCTTTGACTACTGGTTGGATTTGTTTTGTACTGGCACTGAATTCAATTCCGCTGCGCAATGTAAAATAATAGCCATTTGGTCTGCTTCATAGCAGCTGAGATTCTTGACCATGTCTTATTTGATTTGTGGACATCTAGTAGTACTAATAGTAGTACTAGTTGTAGTAGTAGTAGTAGTAGTAGTAGTAGTAGTAGTAGTAGTGGTAGTAATTAGTACTAGTAGTAGTAGTAGTAGTAGTAAGTAATAGTAGTAGTATTAAAAGTAGTAACAGCTTTATGTTCTTTTTACAGAATTTGCAGAAGCTATATATATACATATATATATAAAAACTGAAACAAAATATAGTAAATACTGAACATTGACAACGTAGATAGATGAGGCCTTAAAAGAAAATATACCTTTAATCTGACTAGTATATATATTTTTACCTCACCACTCTATGGATTTTCTTGTAGGTTTTACTTTAAATTTCTACCTTATGTATTTTTAAGCTTTTTTAAATGGGCATAGTCACGGTTCTGCGCATGATCGACACTTGAGCCGAAATCTGACAGCAGCTTTGTTTTTCGTCC